>SJYW01030599.1:22463-53137 GCA_006410735.1 Raphicerus campestris | reverse complement strand
AGAAGAAGAAGCCACCTTCTGCTTCTTCTACTCACCTTCTTCTTCTTCTTCTTCTTCTACTACTACTACTTCTTCTTCTTTTTCTTCTTCTACTTCTTCTTTTCTTCTTCTTCTGCTTCTTCTTCTTCTTACCTTCTAATTCTTCTTCTTCTTCTTCCTCTTCTTCTTCTTCTTTCTCTTCTCAAGTTCTTTTTCTTCTTCTTTTTCTTCTCACCTTCTTCTTTTAATTCCTCTTCTCACCTTTTTCTTCTTCTTCGTCTTCTTCTTCTTCTTCTCACCTTCTTTTTCTTCTCACCTTTTTCTTCTGCTCATCTTCTTCTTCTTCTTCTCCCCTTCTTCTTGTTCTTCATGTTCTTCTTGTTCTTTTTCTTCTTCTTCTTTTTCTTTTCCTNAAAAGTTGGCTAAAACTCAACATTCAGAAAACTAAGATCATGGCATCTGTTCCCATCACTTCATGGCAAATAGATGGGAAACAATGGAAACAGTGGCAGACTTTATTTTGGGGGGCTCCAAAATCACTGCAGATGGCAACTGCAGCCATGAAATTAAAAGATGCTTACTCTTTGGAAGGAAAGTTATGACCAACCTAGACAGTATATTAAAGAGCAGAGACATTACTTTGCCAACAAAGGTCCATCCAGTCAAAGCTATGGTTTTTCCAGTGATCATGTATGGATGTGACAGTTGGACTATAAAGAAAGCTGAGCACCAAAGAATTGATGCTTTTGAACTGTGGTGCTGGAGAAGACTCTTGAGAGTCCCTTGGACTGCAAGGAGATCCAACCAGTCCATTCTAAAGGAAACCAGTCCTGATAGTCATTGGAAAGGCTGATGCTGAAGCTAAAACTCCAATACTTTGGCCACCTGATGCAAAGAACTGACTCATTGGAAAAGACCCTGATGCTGGGAAAGATTGATCGCAGGAAGGGAAGGGGACGTTAGAGGATGAGATGGTTATATGGCATCACTGACTGAATGGACCCGAGTTTGAGTAAACTCTGGAAGTTGGTGACGGACAGGGAGGCCTGGTGTGTTGCAGTTCATGGGGTCCCAAAGAGTCAGACATGACTGAGTGACTGAATTGAGGGTTCCTCGGGGCTTCCCTGATAGATTAGTTGGCAAAGAATCTGCCTGCAATGCAGGAGACCTTGGTTTGATTTTTGAGTTGGGAAGATCTGCTGAAGGGATTGGCTACCTACTCCAGCATCCTTGGGCTTCCCTTGTGGCTAAGAATCTGCCTGTGTGAGACCTGGTTTTGATCCCTGGGTTGGAATAGTCCAAGTTCCCCTGGAGAAGGGAAAGGCAACCTACTTCAGTATTCTGGCCTGGAGAATTCCATGGACTGAATAGTCCATGGGGTCACAAAGAGTTGGACACAACTGAGTGACTTTCACTTAGGGGTTCCTCACAGCTCCAAAAATTTGACTTACTGATTTCTGTATTGTCTATCTCTACTACTAGATGCTATGATAAAACAGAAAAAACAAAACCTCAAAATAAAGAGTGAAAAACCAAGATCATGATTTAATCATATTTGTATCCTTCCTTGGTGATGGACAGGTAAGTTGGTGATGAACAGGGAGGTTGGTGATGGACAGGGAGGTTGGTGATGAACAGGGAGGTCTGGTGGGCTGCAGTTCATGGGGTCACAAAGAGTCAGACACGACTGAGCAACTGAACTGAACTGAACTGTATCCTTCCAGTTCCTACACAGTACTAGTCTGTAGCAGGCCCTCAATAAATATTTGAAGAATTAATCCATGGTAATTAAATAAATGTTATTTTATGTGAGTCCCAATCACCTATGGATACAGAAATCCATGAGAGAGAAAATACTATGATAAATTTTATGTGATATAATCTTGCACTTTGTGTCTGTCCTAATACATACTTTAAATAAAGGGCTATGTAAATAAGGCTAATGCATGTTTAGAGACACAAGAGGAAAGTGGTTGGGTTTTCCTGTCGGCTACAGTATCTCACAAAGATTCCCAGTGGTGGTGATAACTGAGGGAGGCTCATGATTCAGCAGGAGCTAGTTTTCCTTTCCCTGAGTCTTCCAGGTCAAGAAAAGTCATATCCTGACTGGGAAATAGATGTTCTTGGAGCCATGCTATAGGTCTTTAAGCAATTTAAATTTTTTTTTTTACTTTTTGGTCACATTGTGTGGAATGTGGGATCTTAGCTCCCTGACCAGGGATCAAACCTGCACCCCTGCATTGAAAGTGCAGTTTTAACCACCAGGGAGTCCTCATGCTATAGCTCTTTGAACCTGCAAAGGCTACCTCAAGTTTCTGTGGGCCCCAGTGAGTGAGAAGAGGCATGTATCTTCTGTTGGAAGTTACCCATAAATGTGCCAGCAGCAGGCAGGGTATCAGCTAAGCAAAGTGCCCCCAGAACATCTGATCCCTCTTCTTGTGACCTGATGGTGGCTTCTCTCACCCCCTCCCCTACACTCCACTGATCACCCCCTGAGCTTCCCCAGCTTAGACACTGTCTGCTGGCCTTGGAAGGTACCGGCTCAGGATGAAATCTGTCACAGGGGTGGGAAACTTAGCCAAGGGGAGGTACAGGAGTTTGGCATCCAGGCCAGGGTTATAACGGATGCGAGGGCTCCGGGAAACAATGGCGTGCTCCATGCTGTTGGTGACTTCGCTGATCCTTGGCTCTGCTAACTGCATTGTGCTCTTTAAGTTGTCAGTATCTGTTTGAGGGTACAAGACAGGGAAAGAACCAAAGGCTCTATTATTCTTTATCAAAGATCATGTCTTCTGAATTCCATCCAAGCTCCTTTTCCATGAGATTACAGATCTAACATTTCAGGCAGATCTCACAAGCTCTAGGCTGTTCATTAAACAAACTATAAATAATCTTATTTCCCTTCCCCAATTCAGTAATTATGAATTGAATTCCTACTATTGTGTTAGACTAGCAATGAGAAGACGGAGAAGGCAATGGCACCCCACTTCAGTGGAAATCCCATGGACGGAGGAGCCTGGTAGGCTACAGTCCATGGGGTCCCTAAGAGTCGGACACGACTGAGCGACTTCACTTTCACTTTTCACTTTCATGCATTGGAGAAGGAAATGGCAACCCACTCCAGTGTTCTTGCCTGGAGAATCTCAGGGACAGAGGAACCTGGTGGGCTTCTGTCTGTGGGGTCGCACAGAGTTGGACATGACTGAAGTGATTTAGCAGCAGCAATGAGAAGAACTGGGCACAGTTCTGCCACTTTTTAGCTGTGTGACCTTGAGCTTAAACTGTTATCATTTGTAAAATGGGGATGATAATACCCTGCCCTAGAAAATAATAAAGATGACTAATAGCAGGGGAGACAGTAGAGAAGAAGAGGATAGAAAATGGGTGAATATAAGTGCACAGAAAAATTGGAAGGAAATAAGGAAAAACATGGTCTGGTGAAATTCCTAGTCAGGGTTTTTTTTTTTTTCCTCCTATGAAAACTTCCTGGAGTTTCCAAATTTTCTACAAAAGCCTGCAGGGGAAAAAGAAAGATGTTATTAAAAAATAGTAACACTGCCTTTGCTTTGGTCATAAGGTCATTATGAGGCTCTGATGAGCTAAGGCACTGACAAATGTGAGGGCCATTCTGTTAGCCTGCTGCACATGGATGTGGAGATGGTCTAAGTCCACCATACTAACAACACACACAGGAGACAAGCCACATGATAAGCTTATATAGCCCTGATCTGCACCCTCACCCCTGCTGAGACAGGAACAGCTCAATGGGGCTCATACTTCACTAAGTGCCTCAAGAACTCAGGAGGAAGTGATGCCTGAGAGCCAGGATTCATGATAAGGACTTAGAACTTGAAAACAAAGAGATAGCAGAAGCTGTCCTGATTTGAGGCATAGTCCAGGAAGCAGAGACGTCACTCCTTCCATGCAGGACACTAGTGGGTGGTTGATAAGGGCAGAACAGAGTTGTTCAAGTATACTTCACCCCCCACCCCAACTCCAAGGAACTCCCTTTCTCTTTCCTAGGGAGAAAACTGCAGTGAAAAGAGGCAAACTACATTTTGAAAGTGAAAGTCCCTCAGCTTTGCCACCCCATTCTCTCAGCAAGAATATTGGAGTGGGTTGCGATTCCCTTCTCCAGGGGATCTTCCCGATACAGGGATTGAACTGGAACAATGCGGTCACCTGCATTGCAGACAGATTCTTTACAATCTGAGCTAAGCCCAAATGGAGTCCCGTAAAGAGCCATGCTGACTTAAAGCCAGAAGGTCTATGGTGTGATAATGTCCTAGGAATCCAACACTCTGTGCTCTCTCTGTCCATGGGTCTGACACAGAGTCCATCACAAACAGGGCCCAGGTGGGCAGGCGAATGTCAAAGGCCTCATCAAAGAAGCTCAGGGTCATGGCTCCCTCAAAGACAGGGAAGGCTATGCTGTCATCAGGGGAGGCAGGCTGGTGGGATGAGATGGCTTTGGAACCAGGTTCTGAAAGAAGGGAGGACCCACAGAAGCAGCGGGGTAGGAGAAGCTATCTGAGACCTGGAAATAGTCTATGGCACATTCTTTCCTTGTTCTCTCAAATATTTACTGTGCTCCTGCTTTGTGCTCAGCAGCTACCTTGACACAGATTGGAAGGGAGACAGAGGTACCGTTCAGGCCCTGTCAGTCTCCTGGACAGTGAGAAAGAACATGAGCTTTGCATTCAGACATCCAGGAAACGTTTATGCTATTGTAAGAATTAAGCAAAATAGTCTATAAAGGGGCTTCCCAGGTGGTGCTAATGGTAAAGAACCAGACTGCCAATGTAGGAGACGTAAGAGACTGGTCGGGAAGACTGGTTGAGCCCTGGTCGGGAAGATCCCCTTGAGGAGGGCATGGCAATCCACTCCAGTACCCTTGCCTGGAGAATCCCATGGACAGAGGAGCCTGGCAGGTTATAGTCCATAGGGTTGCAAAGAGTCAGACATGACTGAAGCAACTTGGCACACACGCAAAATCTATAAAATAGCAGAGATGAGGCTTTGGCACTTAGTATGGACCCAACGGTCCTTCCCTCCCTAGGAAGAAAGGGGACTAAAAGGGCAATTTTGGCTGGCTTCCCCGGCAGAGTTGAGATAAAGAAACTTGGCAGGTGGCTATGTTGTTCTGAAGCATGCTAAACAAGCCAGGCTGTGGCTCAGTTCCAGGCCCATGAGGACCAGAACACTGTGTCCTGTTCACATGCCTATTCCAGGGATTCTGTGCTGCTTCTCAGGAAAGTGCCTAGGTTAGATTGCAATTAATTGCCATTTCCAATATAGTTCTATTTTGGGTATGGCTAATGGTGCTAGTGGTAAAGAATCCACCTGCCAATGCAGGAAATGCAAGAGATATGGGTTCAATCCTTGGGTCTAAGATTCCGTGGAGAAGAAAATGGCAACCTGCTCCAAGATTCTTGCTGGAACATTCCATGGACAGAAGAGCCTGGTGGGCTGCAGCCCATGGGGTTGCAAAGACTGAGTGGGTGCATGCACGCAGCTGCTGCTGCTAAGTTGCTTCAGTAGTGTCCAACTCTGTGCGACCCCAGAGACGGCAGCCCACCAGGCTCCCCCGTCCCTGGGATCTCCTGGCAAGAACAGTGGAGTGGGTTTCCATTTCCTTCTCCAATGCATGAAAGTGAAAAGTGAAAAGTGAAAGTGAAGTTGCTCAGCCATGTCAGACTCTTAGTGACCCCATGGGCTGCAGCCCACCAGGCTCCTCCATCCATGGGATTTTCCAGGAAAAAGTACTGGAGTGGGGTGCCAGTGCATGCGCGTGCACACACACAAATCACTCCAAGATACCTGGCTTGATCCTGGGATTCACAAGCCAGGAGGTTATTTGGTTGGCCATGATAACCAATAGCTGTGAGGGCCCTTCTCCACTCTCCAAAGAGACCTGAGAGCTCTCTTTGAAGGAGAGAGAGGGAGAAGCAGAGCTGCCTAGAGTGACTTCCTTGTAAATACTGGNTCATGGGAAGAGTTGACTCATTGGAAAAGACTCTGATGCTGGGAGGGATTGGGGGCAGGAGGAGAAGGGGCCGACAGAGGATGAGATGGCTGGATGGCATCACTGACTCAATGGATGTGAATCTGAGTGAGCTCCGGGAATTGGTGATGGACAGGGAGGCATGGCATGCTGCAATTCATGGGGTTGCAAAGAGTCTGACACGACTGAGTGACTGAACTGGACTGAACTGAGCCTGTTGTCAGTGCTGGTTCACAGATGCATGAATCTGAGCCATCTGGGTCTCTTTTGGGTCAATGAGATTCAAGGAACACACTGGTGAGAGCTCTGGGAAAGTAACTTCCTTGATCTTTAGTGTCATGGAAAGATAGGCTCTTGCTTCTCTTATAGTTGTGAATGAGTTCCCATTGGCAGTAATACCATGACAATAAAGGTAACTGGATTTGGGATAACAACTACAGGGCTTCCCAAGTGGCTCAGCAATAAAGAATCCACTTGCAATTCAGGAGACACAGGAGAATCGGAAAGATCCTCTGGAGAAGGGAATGGCAACCCACTACAGTATTCTTGCCTGGAGAATCCCATGGACAGAGGAGCCTGGTGGGCTACAGTCCATGGGGTTGCAAAGAGTCTGACACGACTGAAGCAACTTAGCATGCAGAACAATTACATTGTGGATGGCAGAGCAAAGAAGTAGTAAGATGATGCAGTTAATAGCTGTGGGGTCCTGCTCTCTTTCAACCAATGTGAGTTGACTTTTCTGTTACTTAACGCTCAGTGTGTCCTACCTGATACAGAATTTGGCACCAAGAATAGAAGTGATGCAAGTTAACAGACAGTGGGTTGTGTGCTGGTGCTCTGAAAAATGTCCACATCCTAATCCCTAGAAGCTGTGAGTGTTACCTTATTTGGAAACAGAGTGTTCTGCAGATGTAATTAAGTTATATTTAGTTATTTTCAAGTTCAGCTGGATATTGAAGAGACACAGACTAAAGATTTTTTAATTAAAAAAATTCACATTTGACTTTTATTACATGATCATTTCTCAAGATCAAGTCTTTTCAGCAGAACTTCATATGTCTCAAGAGTTTAAGGATTTTTAAAAAATAATAATTGAGTTTCATGACTCATGACAGTGTTGTAAATTTCAGAAATTTAATCTTCTACAACTAGAATTTTAGTCTTGGGATCTGAACACCTGAGCTATGTGAAGGCTACTATGGTGGTGGAGGGTTCCCTTGTAAGTCATTTCCTCTTCTGAGCATTAGTTACTGCTGTGGATATCAGCAGTTTCAAGTACCCAGAAGTATCAGAATCATCTAGGTCCTTGTTACGAATACAGATTCCTAGGCTGCTGCAGTCCAGCAGCCAGGGAATCAGGCTGAAGTGGTGAGCAGTGTCGGTGGACGATGATGTAGCCTCTGACTCATAGTACGGAACTACATGTTTATTTCAAGCTTCAGATTCTCTTTTGTACTTTGACAAAAGCATTAGGTCAAAGGTTTGACATTTTCAGTTTCTCCCACCCAGATTTACTGTCTCCAGAAGTCACTGTTATTCTTCAGAGTTCCTGCTTCAGTGATTCTCTCAGAATCAGCTTTACTATCTATTATCTACTTTTTCTTATGTGTCCCATACTTAACTTGTGATTGCATTGTAACTCGTGCTACATTCCTCAGTTTATTTATCTTTCTAAATCCTGTTTGCCCCTAGCATCTAAAGATCACTATCTCCTAAAAAGGCTTCTAGCTATTCTTAATTATTCCTAAACCCTAAACTCAGCAAACTTCTTTTTGCCATAAATATTTCCCTCACAAAGGGGTCTCAGATAACAGTCCTTTTCATGGCCTCAAGCTGTGGCCTACATGCTCATCCTGGGACATTCTTTGTAAAGATCCTTGAACAAATGTCAATGGTTATTTTATAGATTATTTTCTGGGCTCAACTGTAGAAGGCTTTGTGCTTTCTCATGCTTCTCTCAAGCACCTCAACATTCTTTCCAGCCAACTCAATTGAAGAAAGGAAAGAACAATTCAGAATCACAAGAGCTAACCCCTTCATCCTGGGACCGAGCCTGTGGGGTGAGGAGAGGGGGTTGAGGCTGTGCCTCCATTTTGTCAGTAATGCCTAATGTGGCTCTCGACACTAGGCCCCACTTAAAGCCTAATGAATCAGATTTTCTAACACTGAGGCCCAGAAATCTGTATTTTAATTAACCAGATGACTATGTCATACAGACAAGTTGGAAAACTACTGAGTTAGACTACCTCTAGGGTTCCTTGTCTTGCCCATGAGTGTCCAGGAGTCTCCAGCAGAGGTGTGGGTTGGTGGTGGCCTGCTACAGGGTTGGGGGCACTGAGTGTAGCAGTGCATGCATGGGATCTTTTGAAGGAGGTTGCCATTATTTTCATTCAGTTCAGTTCAGTTGCTCAGTCCTGTTCAACTCTTTGTTAACTCCATGGATGGACTGCAGCACACCAGACATCTTCATTACCTCCACCATAGTTTGGCCTCATGTCAAATAATAGGGAGGGAGCACAGCCCCACCCATCAACAGAAAACTGGATTACGGATTTACTGAGCATGGCCCTGCCAACCAGAATAAGACCCAGTTTCCCTTTCAGTCAGTCTCCCCCATCAGGACGCTTCCATAAGCCTCTTGTCCTTCTCCATCAGAGGGCAGACAGATTGAAAACCACAGTCACAGAAAACTAACCAATATGATCACAGGGACATTGTCTAAGTCAATGAAGCTATGAGCCATGCCCAAGGTTGGGTAGGGCCACCCAAGAGATGGGTCATGGTGGAGAGTTCTGACAAAACGTGGTCCACTGGAGAAGGGAATGGCAAACCACTTCAGTATTCTTGCCTTGAGAACCCTATGAACAGTATGAAAAGGCAAAAAGATAGGACACTGAAAGATGAACTCCCCAGGTTGGTAGCTGCCCAATATGCTACTGGAGATAAGTGGAGAAATAACTCCAGAAAGAATGAGAAGATGGAGCCAAAGCAAAAA
The DNA here is from genome assembly GCA_006410735.1 of Raphicerus campestris. NCBI lineage: Eukaryota > Metazoa > Chordata > Mammalia > Artiodactyla > Bovidae > Raphicerus > Raphicerus campestris. The sequence continues at coordinate 44,159 of SJYW01030599.1, read as the reverse complement.
CAACACCCAGTTGTGGATGTGACTGGTGATGGAAGTAAAGTCCGATGCTGTAAAGAGCAATATTGCATAGGAACCTGGAATGTTAGGTCCATGAATCAAGGCAAATTGGAAGTGATCAAACAGGAGATGGCAAGAGTGAACATCGACATTTTAGGAATCAGCGAACTAAAATGGACTGGAATGGGTGAATTTAACTCAGATGACCATTGTATCTACTATCGAGAGAGTCAATTCCTAGGCAGGTTGATAAGAAGTCCGGGGGTCACCAAGCAGAGAGAGGTCTGGAATTTTCAAGGAGGAAGAAAGTACAAACTTTTTTTTCCTCTATATTCCTTAGGATTATATAACAATGATGTATCCTGCTTGAGGACAGTCTCTGGAAAAAAACAGACCACCTGACCTGCCTCCTGATAAATGTGTATGCAGGTCAGGAACCAACAGTTAGAACTGGACATGGAACAACAGACTGGATCCAAATAAGGAAAGGAGTATGTCAAAGCTGTAAAACGTCACTCTGCTTATTTAACTTATATGCAGAGTTCATCATGAGAAATGCTGGGCTGGATGAAGCACAAGCTGGAGTCAAGACTGCCAGGAGAAATATCAATAACCTCAGATATGCAGATGACATCACTCTTATGGCAGAAATTGAAGAGGAGCTGAAGAGCCTCTTGATGAAAGCGAAAGAGGAGAGTGAAAAAGTTGGCTAAAACTCAACATTCAGAAAACTAAGATCATGGCATCTGTTCCCATCACTTCATGGCAAATAGATGGGAAACAATGGAAACAGTGGCAGACTTTATTTTGGGGGGCTCCAAAATCACTGCAGATGGCAACTGCAGCCATGAAATTAAAAGATGCTTACTCTTTGGAAGGAAAGTTATGACCAACCTAGACAGTATATTAAAGAGCAGAGACATTACTTTGCCAACAAAGGTCCATCCAGTCAAAGCTATGGTTTTTCCAGTGATCATGTATGGATGTGACAGTTGGACTATAAAGAAAGCTGAGCACCAAAGAATTGATGCTTTTGAACTGTGGTGCTGGAGAAGACTCTTGAGAGTCCCTTGGACTGCAAGGAGATCCAACCAGTCCATTCTAAAGGAAACCAGTCCTGATAGTCATTGGAAAGGCTGATGCTGAAGCTAAAACTCCAATACTTTGGCCACCTGATGCAAAGAACTGACTCACTGGAAAAGACCCTGATGCTGGGAAAGATTGATCGCAGGAAGGGAAGGGGACGTTAGAGGATGAGATGGTTATATGGCATCACTGACTGAATGGACCCGAGTTTGAGTAAACTCTGGAAGTTGGTGACGGACAGGGAGGCCTGGTGTGTTGCAGTTCATGGGGTCCCAAAGAGTCAGACATGACTGAGTGACTGAATTGAGGGTTCCTCGGGGCTTCCCTGATAGATTAGTTGGCAAAGAATCTGCCTGCAATGCAGGAGACCTTGGTTTGATTTTTGAGTTGGGAAGATCTGCTGAAGGGATTGGCTACCTACTCCAGCATCCTTGGGCTTCCCTTGTGGCTAAGAATCTGCCTGTGTGAGACCTGGTTTTGATCCCTGGGTTGGAATAGTCCAAGTTCCCCTGGAGAAGGGAAAGGCAACCTACTTCAGTATTCTGGCCTGGAGAATTCCATGGACTGAATAGTCCATGGGGTCACAAAGAGTTGGACACAACTGAGTGACTTTCACTTAGGGGTTCCTCACAGCTCCAAAAATTTGACTTACTGATTTCTGTATTGTCTATCTCTACTACTAGATGCTATGATAAAACAGAAAAAACAAAACCTCAAAATAAAGAGTGAAAAACCAAGATCATGATTTAATCATATTTGTATCCTTCCTTGGTGATGGACAGGTAAGTTGGTGATGAACAGGGAGGTTGGTGATGGACAGGGAGGTTGGTGATGAACAGGGAGGTCTGGTGGGCTGCAGTTCATGGGGTCACAAAGAGTCAGACACGACTGAGCAACTGAACTGAACTGAACTGTATCCTTCCAGTTCCTACACAGTACTAGTCTGTAGCAGGCCCTCAATAAATATTTGAAGAATTAATCCATGGTAATTAAATAAATGTTATTTTATGTGAGTCCCAATCACCTATGGATACAGAAATCCATGAGAGAGAAAATACTATGATAAATTTTATGTGATATAATCTTGCACTTTGTGTCTGTCCTAATACATACTTTAAATAAAGGGCTATGTAAATAAGGCTAATGCATGTTTAGAGACACAAGAGGAAAGTGGTTGGGTTTTCCTGTCGGCTACAGTATCTCACAAAGATTCCCAGTGGTGGTGATAACTGAGGGAGGCTCATGATTCAGCAGGAGCTAGTTTTCCTTTCCCTGAGTCTTCCAGGTCAAGAAAAGTCATATCCTGACTGGGAAATAGATGTTCTTGGAGCCATGCTATAGGTCTTTAAGCAATTTAAATTTTTTTTTTTACTTTTTGGTCACATTGTGTGGAATGTGGGATCTTAGCTCCCTGACCAGGGATCAAACCTGCACCCCTGCATTGAAAGTGCAGTTTTAACCACCAGGGAGTCCTCATGCTATAGCTCTTTGAACCTGCAAAGGCTACCTCAAGTTTCTGTGGGCCCCAGTGAGTGAGAAGAGGCATGTATCTTCTGTTGGAAGTTACCCATAAATGTGCCAGCAGCAGGCAGGGTATCAGCTAAGCAAAGTGCCCCCAGAACATCTGATCCCTCTTCTTGTGACCTGATGGTGGCTTCTCTCACCCCCTCCCCTACACTCCACTGATCACCCCCTGAGCTTCCCCAGCTTAGACACTGTCTGCTGGCCTTGGAAGGTACCGGCTCAGGATGAAATCTGTCACAGGGGTGGGAAACTTAGCCAAGGGGAGGTACAGGAGTTTGGCATCCAGGCCAGGGTTATAACGGATGCGAGGGCTCCGGGAAACAATGGCGTGCTCCATGCTGTTGGTGACTTCGCTGATCCTTGGCTCTGCTAACTGCATTGTGCTCTTTAAGTTGTCAGTATCTGTTTGAGGGTACAAGACAGGGAAAGAACCAAAGGCTCTATTATTCTTTATCAAAGATCATGTCTTCTGAATTCCATCCAAGCTCCTTTTCCATGAGATTACAGATCTAACATTTCAGGCAGATCTCACAAGCTCTAGGCTGTTCATTAAACAAACTATAAATAATCTTATTTCCCTTCCCCAATTCAGTAATTATGAATTGAATTCCTACTATTGTGTTAGACTAGCAATGAGAAGACGGAGAAGGCAATGGCACCCCACTTCAGTGGAAATCCCATGGACGGAGGAGCCTGGTAGGCTACAGTCCATGGGGTCCCTAAGAGTCGGACACGACTGAGCGACTTCACTTTCACTTTTCACTTTCATGCATTGGAGAAGGAAATGGCAACCCACTCCAGTGTTCTTGCCTGGAGAATCTCAGGGACAGAGGAACCTGGTGGGCTTCTGTCTGTGGGGTCGCACAGAGTTGGACATGACTGAAGTGATTTAGCAGCAGCAATGAGAAGAACTGGGCACAGTTCTGCCACTTTTTAGCTGTGTGACCTTGAGCTTAAACTGTTATCATTTGTAAAATGGGGATGATAATACCCTGCCCTAGAAAATAATAAAGATGACTAATAGCAGGGGAGACAGTAGAGAAGAAGAGGATAGAAAATGGGTGAATATAAGTGCACAGAAAAATTGGAAGGAAATAAGGAAAAACATGGTCTGGTGAAATTCCTAGTCAGGGTTTTTTTTTTTTTCCTCCTATGAAAACTTCCTGGAGTTTCCAAATTTTCTACAAAAGCCTGCAGGGGAAAAAGAAAGATGTTATTAAAAAATAGTAACACTGCCTTTGCTTTGGTCATAAGGTCATTATGAGGCTCTGATGAGCTAAGGCACTGACAAATGTGAGGGCCATTCTGTTAGCCTGCTGCACATGGATGTGGAGATGGTCTAAGTCCACCATACTAACAACACACACAGGAGACAAGCCACATGATAAGCTTATATAGCCCTGATCTGCACCCTCACCCCTGCTGAGACAGGAACAGCTCAATGGGGCTCATACTTCACTAAGTGCCTCAAGAACTCAGGAGGAAGTGATGCCTGAGAGCCAGGATTCATGATAAGGACTTAGAACTTGAAAACAAAGAGATAGCAGAAGCTGTCCTGATTTGAGGCATAGTCCAGGAAGCAGAGACGTCACTCCTTCCATGCAGGACACTAGTGGGTGGTTGATAAGGGCAGAACAGAGTTGTTCAAGTATACTTCACCCCCCACCCCAACTCCAAGGAACTCCCTTTCTCTTTCCTAGGGAGAAAACTGCAGTGAAAAGAGGCAAACTACATTTTGAAAGTGAAAGTCCCTCAGCTTTGCCACCCCATTCTCTCGGCAAGAATATTGGAGTGGGTTGCGATTCCCTTCTCCAGGGGATCTTCCCGATACAGGGATTAAACTGGAACAATGCAGTCACCTGCATTGCAGACAGATTCTTTACAATCTGAGCTAAGCCCAAATGGAGTCCCGTAAAGAGCCATGCTGACTCAAAGCCAGAAGGTCTATGGTGTGATAATGTCCTAGGAATCCAACACTCTGTGCTCTCTCTGTCCATGGGTCTGACACAGNGCTACCCACCAAACCCTGCCATCCCTCTGAGTTTCTGGGAGAGAAGACTTCCTTGGAAAATCATCTTTTCATGTGGACAGTCCAGTGCGCTTCTCCGGTAGTGCTAGTGGTAAAGAAACCCCCTGCTGATGCAGAAGACACAAGAGATGTGGGTTTGATACGTGAGTCTCTAGGGAAGATACCCTGGAGAGGGGCATGGCAACGCACTCCAGTATTCTTGTCTGGAGAATCCCATGGACAGAAGAGCTTATCTACGGGGCTATAGTCCATAGAGTCTCAAAGAATCAGGCACTACTGAAACGCATGCATGTGGACAGTCCAAACCACACAGCAGTTCCCAATCCCACTAAGCTACAGCCTCAGTCCCTTTCTCGCCAACCCTACCTGAACAGGGTCCCTGCTAACTGTCAGATGCCCGTGGGAGACAGAGAGAAAAAGAAGGATACACTGAGAAAACCAAAGAATGCAATTTGTCCCACCTTGTTCACCCACTTGGTCCCTCACCCACTGGGCTGCTGCTTTGATGCTCTCTGTCTTGGTAACATCCAATAACGTGGTCTGCAGCCGATAGGAAGTGTCTTGCTGAAGCTTCTGGGCCCCCTCCTCAGTGAAGCAAGCAGCCAGCACCCGCATGCCCCGATCAACCAGCTGCCTGGCCAGGAGGTTCCCGAAGCCCGAGTCACAGCCTGTGATGAAGACGTACTTGTCTGAGAGGTTGCGGACCAGATTGCAGTTCTTGAACCAGCGGTACATAAAGGAGAGGTCCGAGATAGCTGCCATGGTGTGTTTGGGGGTGGCAGCGATGAAAGGTGATGGCCAAGAAGAATTGGGGTCAGGGGACAGCAGGAGAGGTGTGCCCTCTGAGCCACAACCTGCTGGAGCCTGCTGAGAAGAGCTCTCCTCCCTTCGGCTGCCCGCAACAGATGCACAGCCCCTGCGTGAGCCACTCTGTAATTTGTATAGGCGGATGCATCACCACACCAATTAGTCAGAGGCAAGAAATTCAAGTTCAACCTGAAGCTTTGTTACTTCAGACCGCCCTGGTGGCCGCCTCTCTCCCTCCTCCAGCCCTAATGGGCGAAGGTGCCAGGGATGGGACAAACCACAGTGGTGATGCTGGTGCTGAAAGGTGGCTCACCTGGGTGCCCTGAGGAGGGGAAGGAGCAAGGAGAACTAAGCCCAGAAGACCCATCCTGGCAATCCCCCACCTCCAGCCCAGGGATCAAAATCATTTGTTATGAATGCAGGCATGTAAAGAAATGTAATTGTTATTTTGAGTGGAAAGATGAAGACGAATCTGTTAATGCAAAACAAACAGAACTGGTTTTGTGCCCTTCAAACCCCAAGGGAAATGAGTTCCAGTGTATCAGCTCTTTGGAATTCTCTGTTCTTAGGTGAGTCTCCCCTGTTGACAGAGGATGAGAAATAAAGGGTCTGCTCCAGGGTGGATGTGCTTCCATTGTCTCGAGGTCAGAGGCAGCAGGGCTTCCTTAAGGGAAACTGGTTATGAGAGACCTCCAACTCCTAGAAAGCAGAAACTCCTGAGGGGCTCAGGGCCTGGACCCTTGGGAGATGATGCTTGAGTCACCAATGAGGAGTCCCCACTTCAGTCCAAGCGAGCCCAGCACCCCCCGCCCCCCAGTAACTGGACAGGCAGAGGTCTTCAAGGATTGAGGACACATCAACTTCCCCAGCCAGGGCCCCCAGTGGGCATTTTCTTCTACCTCCAGGTCCAGGCAGCTGGTAGGCTGAGTTGAGGATCCTGAAGCGGAGGTGATGTCAGGGGAGGCAAGGGACTATAAAGTGGAAGCAAAGGGCTATAAAGTCAGCTGACACAATGCTTAATGGAAAGTGCAGAGGGAAGGGAGACCAGGAGCCAAAATGATTGTAGGGCATGAGGCTGATAACAGATCCAACCACATGTGGCAAGAAAAGTTAGGAGGAAACTCTTGGGGCACAGGGAGAGGAGGCAGGAGAATAGAGAGTTCTGAGAGACACATCATTGAGACCAAGGCTCAGCCAGATGATGAGGAGGGGTGCCCTGGGCAGTTGTAGGAAGGACCTGGGGCCAGATCCTTGGCTCTGAGAGGGGGTGATGTAGGAAGAACTGAGGATGCAGGTCAGGGACTTGGGAAACTCTCTGTGTCAGGTCTTTGAGGGAATGGAGAGATTCCAGGCCATGGGGCAAAGAACTAACAGAGAGGTAGAAGGGAAGCCAGTAAAGCAAAGGAGCAAGGAAATGAGACAGAGGTGTGAGTAATCCCTCACTCAGGATTGCAAAAATATGGGGACAGAATGATGCTGGAGTCTGTACTGGTCCTCTGGACAAACCTCTAGGGTCATCATTCCTCAGGACTATCCTGGTGACCAGCCTGAAGGACCCGGGACCAACTGCCTACACCTCCCCTGTCTAGAGGGTCTGACATAGAAATGAGGCCATGAAGTCCCCTAGAGTGAAGGACAAGGATGCTAGTATGCTGCACTGTCTACCAAGGTTAGTTAGCTCTAGAATCAGATAAAGCAGATGTCATCTTGGGAAACTGCAGGGAGTTTGGCATTCTATACCAAGAGTGCTGGAATCTGGTGGGGGCGGTATGTGTGACAGTTCATGGACCCAGTCCTGGGGAGCAAACCCAAAGCCTGAAGGATATGGAGATGGGAGATGGGAGGTGGAGGCAAACCTCACTTACTTCTCACCCACCCCAAGGCACCGCCTACAGTTGATGTGGGAGGCATCTCAGAATTCTGTCTGCCTCCTTGGTGAGTGAACAAGGATGTTTTGGCTCAGGGAAGTCAGACAATGTCACTCAAGGGCTGAGCAGGCCCAGGAATGTCCCAGTTCTTGAGACAGCCCCAGATGGTGAAATCCAGGGGTTTGTCTCTAAACCTGAAAAAGAATGAGTTGGAACTGCCCCAACAGAGGCCTGGGCCTGACTTACCATCTCCCGGGCCTGTCTGCTGATTGCCAGGACACACAACGCTTCCCTGGCCTCAGACTTCCAGCATCAGAAAAGGCAGGTTGTGGAATGGGAGATTGGGGGGCTGCAGGACAACACAGAGAGCTCTTCTCCCAGGACTGAGAATGCTGCCCCCTCTGATGACCGGCCCTCCTACTCAGATGAGGCTGCTGGGTGCCCTGTGCATCCTTGACTTCTGTGCACAGGTATTTTTGGTGGAGACAGGACATTTTACCTCCTCCAGGCCATTTCCATCCCATGAGATGGGGAAACCAAGGCACACCCTGAGGAGGTGACTAGAGACAGAGCATGTGAGGCTGAGCCCCTTCCCAGAGGCTCACACCCTCCAGGCAATGCAGATTCCTCAGGGTGGCAAGAGGGCCATGTGGCTGAGAGCTTTGAGATGGTGCCCAAGAAACAGGGCACAGATGTGTGCTATTGGATCCCTGTTTCTCAGCCACAAAACTTTGTCCTTTCTTCCCAATATCTCAGAGCCTCAGGAGAAGCCTGGGGCAGAGATGAGGAGGAGGAGGATGAGCTACCTGACCTTAGAAATGGAGAGCTCCCTCCTTCCACCTTCTCTCCTTCCTCTTGAAGCATCGTCCCTCATACAGCACCCAACTAGACCCCTGTGGCCCCCAGTCTTGACCTGATAGGGCCCTGGCCCTTGGGGAGCTCCGGTAGACCATGGCATCCATCAGGAAGGAGGGCAGGTAGCTCATAGGAAGTAGATGAGCTTGGCATCCCAGTCAGGTGAATATTGGTATGTGGGTGGCAGGCAGTCAGGGTGTGTCCATGCAGTTCATGACCAAGCACAAAGATTCAGCTTGCATTTTTCTCAAATATTTTCGGTTATTTTGATGTCTGTTCAGGATGAGAAAGTTTCTGTATGTGTGTGTGTGTGTATATATATATATATATGTGTATATATATATATATGAAAAGTTTCCACATCCCTCCATTCCAACTCACGGCTCTAACACAGGGAGAAAATTTCTAAGAATTCATGCCCTTTCCTCCCCTGTAAACCCATGCCCTAAATTAATCATTCAGATTCCCCAAGAAGCACCCAAACTCTTACCCCAGGAATAACTGTTCCACACTAAGCAACCTCTGGCTCTATTCCTGAGACTATCCAATACATAAATTGGATATTTCTATAAACACTAGAGTGGGCTTCTTTGGTGGCTCACTGGTAAAGAATCTGCCTGCCAATGCACAAGACTTGGGTTCTATCCCTGGGTGGGGAAGATCCCCTGGAGGAGGAAATGGCAAACCATGTCAGTATTCTTGCCTGGAAAATCCCATGGACAGAGGAGCCTGGAGGGCTACAGTCCATGGAGTCACAAAGAGTTGGACACAACTTGGTGACTAAACAACAATAAACGCTGAAATCTAAGTGCATGAAAACCATTTGCTCTAATGTCAGTTCATCTTGAGTCCACAAGTCTCTGTCCTCCCTAGATTCAGTTTCTTCCTCAAACAACAAGGGATTCAGATGAGACGGTGTTCCCCCGGTCTACCAAGCCTGAATCCTTTCCTTATGTCACCAGTTGACCACATGGGACCCTGAGGTTAGAGCTAATCTCTTCACTGTGTGGATGACTCAGAGCCTGGAGGATGGACCTAAGACTAGAGGAGGTGCTAATGATGGACCCAGGCTTCCAGACAAGGGTTTGCTTCTCACCCCAAGGTCCACAGCTCACTCACCTGATGGCAGGAATGGCTCCCCACTGAGTTCTTTGACCTATGGAATTGCCCAAACCCATGCCTCCCGGTGGTTTCCCTGGTGGCTCAGGGGTTAAAGCGTCTGCCTGCAATGTGGGAGACCTGGGTTTGATCCCTGGGTTGGGAAGATCCCCTGGAGAAGGAAATGGCAACCCACTCCAGTATTCTTGCCTGGAGAACCCCATGGATGGAGGAGCCTGGTGGGCTACAGTCCACGGGATCGCAAAGAGTCGGACATGACTGAGCGACTTCACTTTCACTTTCATGCCTCCTGGAAGCCCCCATCCAGAACTTCAGGATTATTCATGCTGGTCTTGAAATAACTGTGCTTGATCCTAGCCACCTTTACCCCCAAAGGTGGTAGGAGAGTTCCCTGCTCTAGGCTGAGAGGCTGAGAGGCAGAGATGCAAGGCATTCAGAACCTCAGGAAACAAACAGAAAACAATAGAATCTCAGTTCAGAGTGGAGTGGGATAAGCTTGAAAGTTGGAGGAGTTGTGAAGTATAGCAGCCAGGGAGAGAAAACTTACGATAATGGTACTGTTTTTGTATAGAGCTTGAATAATTTTCAAAATAATTTATTTATATGGGCTTATCAACTCCGGGTGTGTGTGTTAATTGCTCAGTCATGTCTGACTCTTTGTGATTCCATGGACTGTAGCCCACCAGGCTCCTCTGAACATGGAATTCTCCAGGCAAGAATACTGGAGTGGGTTGCCATTCTCTTCTCCAGGGGATCTTTCTGACCCAGGGATGGAACCTGGGTCTCCTACATTTCAGATGGATTCTTTATGGGCTGAGCCACCAGGGAAGCCCCTTATCAACTCTAAATCCTGCCATCAGTGGTGCAAGGCACACCACTTATAAGCTATCTCCTCCTATTCTCTGCACATGTATTCAATTATAAGAGTTTGCCCATATCACCTCCTTCATATTCCTCAGTTCTCTCTCTCCCCTTTCCTGTTCTAGCCAACAACCTGGCCATCTGTCCAGTTATCGTACTGGGTTATCATAACTGTCCTCTAAGGAACACCTCCCTGCCTGTGGTCTCAGCTCTCCCACATTCAAAGCCACCCCTTGCTCTAGAAGCTGATTTGACTATTTTAACTCCCCTGATTAAATCTCTTCTGCGGGGTTCCATTGCCATTACAAAGATGGTCTCCAATCTTTCCAAGGCCTACATCTTTCTACAAGCCCACCCATGCCTATCTGTCCCCGGTGGACCCCACAGCTTAGGCCATCTACTGTCACTCATTGAGCTAGGCATAGGCTGAGACCATTCTCATATTCTGAAGCCTTCCTGCCCTACTTTGCCTGGTTTCCAGTGTCTCAAGGTCACTTCTTCAGTCCTTAGTTCAGACCCTTATCTCCTGAACCCTCACCTCATTTCACTGGCTACCAAGGCTACCTACCTTCGCTAATGTAGTCACAAGCAGCAAAAATGATGATAATGGCATTACTGTATCTCTTTTTCCTTTCTCAGCTGTCAGACACTTTAGGTAAAGGATCAAATCTTCTTGAACCAGGAACACTTTTTGAGGACTCACAGAAGTGCCCAAGAAGATTCTGTTGATTCAAGTTAAGTGTTCCATGCCCCACATTTGAGGGCTCCCTGAAGCTGAATATCACAAGGGTTATGAACACGGGCTCCACAGCCAAGTAGTCCAGATTCCAGTTATGCCTCAGATACTTTCTGAATGTGGGCCCACATCAAAGATGGGGAGTGGTTGAAGCAAACTCTATAGTCCTGGAGCCCATTCTGACACCCGAAACTTAGAAAGGTGCTTCCCAATGAGAGACCTACACAGAGCAAGAGAGGGGTTGGAAGGTCTGTGAAGAAAGGAAACCCCACTAAAAATTGGCCCCCACCCAGAGAGACAGAACTAAGAGGAGCAAGGGAGGGTCTCTGTGCCAAGCCAGTACCTGAGGGAGTCTGAGAAGGCCTCCATGCTGTACTTGAACATGGAGGAGCCTCCAGCCAAAAGGCTCAACCGGTCCATGATGCTAGAGGCATTGACCACATGGTCCCCTGCTTCTACACCAGGGGCAGCAGGCTCAGGGTCACCTTGATCACCCCAAAGACGTTCACCTCTAGCAACTACACAAAGCCCTGTTTGGTCAGCCACTCATTGGGTGCGGTGGGTGTGAGAATGCTGGCATTATTCACCAGACCTCAGAGTCCTGGGAAGAGTGAGGGCAAGAGGACAACACTGTGCTGGGCCCAGGAGAGAGGACTCAGCCATGGTGTCAGGTCATCTTCCAACTGAGTTTTTTAATTGAGTCAACAACAATGTGCCATGAGGTAGAAGGGAAAAGAGTCTAGGAGAGGAAAAGAGGGTGTGGTGGCTGCGGGGCTGTCAGGATTTGGATATTCTTTGAGCAATTGGAAGGCAGGGATAGTCCTACTCATTTTTCTGCCCATCAGTAGGCAATAAGCCCCTTTATTAAGGTCACAGACAGAGTTTGGGAAAATAGAGTGCTGCTCACAAATATCAGAGGAGAGAGACAGAGACTGGGAGAGAGGAATGGTAAGAAACAGAAATGAAGGGGAAACTAGAGAAGAGAAAAGAAAAAGGAAATGAATGAAAAAAGAAATGCTAAAAAGAAAAAAAAAAAACATGAATAATCACTTTCTGCAAGCTGGTTGGGAAAGGCACACTTGAAAACCCCGGATAGGAGAATTTAGAGAACAGGCCTGCATTGCGCATCAGGAGACAAACTTTGAAACAACCTGCACCAATTCCTAGGTAATATCAAAGCTTTGAAAATCGAAACACCTTGCGGATCTTCCCAGTAAATGAACAAACACAAAGAAATGCGGGTGGTATCTCTGTCCCCCACATGCTCCTTCACCCACTGGGTGGTCACAGACATGCTCTCTGTCTTGGTGATGCCCAAGATCACTGTCTCCAGCCTGTCTGATGTCTGGTTCCTTAGCTGCTCAGCTTCTGCTCCCTTAGTCATGCATCCAGGACCCTCAAGCATCACAGGTCCAGTTGCTGGGCCAGCAGGTTCTTGAAGCCCAAGTCACACCCCATGATGAAGATGAACTTGTCCTGGATGTGGCTCACCACCTGACTCTCCCGGTACCAGCGCAGGAGGTAGTGCGGGCCCACAAGGACTGCCAGGTACAGCCACAAGGCTTTGCAGGGGACAGTGCCTAAAGGCTGCAGTTGAACTAGAGTTCCAGCACTTTCTGCCATGAAGTACTCAGATATCCTCCTGTTCATACTGGAGTCCCTTCTGATCTAGATCTTATAGTTCAAACTGTCTGTGCTTATGTCAGCTCCACTCAGTAAATGTTTACTTCTGTTACATTCAAAATGATTCAATAAGTCAATATATCTTTTAAAAAAAGTATTTATTTATTTACTTGGCTGCGTCAGGTCTTAGCTGCAGCATGCAGGATCTTCGTTGCACTGTGTGAGGTCTTTCAGTGGGAACACGGACCTGTTGATGTGCCATGTGGCCTTCAGTAGCTGTGGCCCTCAGGCTTGGTTGCTCCATAGCATGTGGGATCTTAGTTCCCCAGCCAGGGATTGAACCCACATCCCCTGCATTGCAAGGCAGATTCTTAACCACTGGAACACCAGGGAAATCTGAAGTCAAGGCTTTTTTTAAGGTATATAATATTAAAACATACTGTTCAATGGCATAAAAATCCCCCAGTCTCTATAACCTAATTTTTATAATCAGGAAGGTGACTGGGAGATACCTCCCACTTCAATTTGCACTCAGTCAAGAAATCTGTATGACTTTGTACAAATGCCTTCTCCACTGAGTCTATAGTCAGACCATCATGAGAAGAGAGGACACACAGAGAGTCAGGGTCTCTGGAAGCACTGGGACATCAGGGGAATTCCTGCCTTGATCACAGTAGGTGCTCAGTAAGCATTAGCAGAAAACATAAGACTGGGCTCCAGAAGTGACTCCCACTCACCTCCATTGGACGGTGGGGGAAGGGGATCTGGGCTGGGGGACCTGGCAGGTGGTAAAGGATGGAGCATAGTGACTCTATAGGAGGAGACCCAGGGAGGACCGCAGGGAGGTTTCCAGTGAGAGAGATTCTACATGTCCCCAGGGAAGGGTTTGGGCCCTGCCTCTCCCTTACAGAACTCTCGTTTGTCCATCCTTGTGCTAATCCTGGGACCCCAGGTCATACGATAATCCCCAGAAAGACACATTAGCCCCTCACTTCTGCAGACAAAGAGATGACCTCACTTTCTTCTTCAAATCCTCCTCAGGTGTTCCCACTCACCCCTACACCTCCGTGAGGTCACCTGACTCTTCCTCTCATAGACACACACACACCACTGCCCAAGGCTGTATTCAAAATCACTGGGCCTGGGTAAATGTCTCAATTTTTGTTTTAAGGGAATATAATCAACGGAAATTTAAGATTTCAAGACAAAACAAGAATTGGTTTCTGTGTTCTCTGTCAGGACCTCCAATGATGACACCACTTTCCAGCCAAGATTGGCTGAGTTGGCACCTAGGCTGATGTGTCAGGCTGGTGGTCACCCTTCACACACACCCCTGACTACAAGTATCTTTAGGGAAGAAAAGTTTTTATCTCCCATGTTCATTGCAGTGGGAGAGGGACACTGGCCAGGGCCAAGGCACACCTGGAAGAGATGGACAGGGGCAGAAGATGGAGGGGGGCCTGGAGCCTTCCAGCTGCTCAACCTTCCCCTTAAGAATGGATTCCTCAGGGTGGCAGGAGGGCCATAAGGCTCAGAGCCTTGAGAGGCTGATGAAGGAACAGGACACAGACAAGAGCTACTGATCTCAGTTTCTCACTGCAAAACATGTTTCTTTCTAATATCCCTGAGTCCTAAGTAATGTTCCAAGAGGAGACTGGGGAGGAGATGGGAGTGAGGTGGGATGGGTGTCCTGGTGACATGAGAACTCCGCTCTCCACTATATTTCCCTCCCCCAACGCATCCTCTCCCCACTCTGTATGTAACTCCCCACTACAATGCACCCCAGTCTTGGGTTACAGGGCCTTAGCAGGCTTGGGGTTACTCCAGTACACCATGAGATCCACCAGGAAGCTGGGCAGGTAGCTCATGGGGAGGTAGATGAGCTTGGCATCCCAGCCAGGTGAGTATCGGGTGCGGGGGTGGCAGGCGGTCAGGGCGTGCTCCATGCAGTCTGTCACCAAGGACAGATCCTGGCAGCAGGTTGTCTCCAACAAGTTGATGGATTTCATGACTGTCCAGAATGAGAAAGAATCGAGATATATTTCCACCTCCGTCCATTCTGACTTAGGGATCAACTTATGGAGCAATGTTCTTAAGAATCCCTAGACCACCTAACTTGAATCAACCTACATTCTCAAATGAGTGCCCCAATTCTTACAGCAGGAGCAATGATTCCACATGAAGTAACCTCTAATTCTTTTCCTGAGAATATCAGGACTACATAAACTGCAGGTGTCTACAAACAATAAATCTGAGGACATGAAAACCAGCTGTTCTAATGCCAACTTGCCATGACTACACAGGGTCTTCCCTCTCTGGCTTCAGTTTCATCCCAAAATAAAAAGGGGCTCAAGGAGACAGTGGTCCCCATGTCTACCAAGCCTGGAGACTTTCCCTAGATCATCAGGTGATTACATGGGACCCTGGAAACAGAGCTCATGTCCCCACTGTGTGGGCGACTCAGAGCCTGGAGGATGAAGAATACAATACTGAAGAAAGTGCTAATGACAGATCCAGGCTTCCAGACGGGTTTACCTCTCTCCCCAAGGTCCACAGCTCACTCACAGTTAGCCATGAACTTCTCTCCATAGATTTCCTTGATCTCTGGGCTGGCCTGATTCCATGATGCCTGGAAAGCCTGAGAAAGTACCTTAGGGCTGGTCACAGTGGTTTTGAAATAACCAGGCTCGATCATAACCACCTTCACCCCAAAGTAGGAGAGCTCCCTCCTGCAAGGCAAGCAGGCAGAGGGGCAAGGACTTCAGAGGTCTTGCAACATAAACACAAAAACACACCAAAAATTAGTAAGATGCCAAGAAAAACTGCAGCAGGATAAGCAGAAAATGCTGGGAGGTTGTGAAGTGCAGAAAGCCAAAGGGAGAAATCTAATGATGCTGTTATTCGGAATAGAGTTTGAATATGTTCCCTAATATTTTGTACACATGTGCCTACACCTCTGAATCCTACCAGTTGTGTTCCAAGGTACTGCTTAAGTACAATCTCCTCATATTCCCCTCACATCCAACTGATCATCAAACTTTCTATATTTTATCTGCTCCATACTCCTCAGTTTCCTCTCTTCCTCTCCTAACTGATCTACTTCCTGGCCATCTATCAGCTAGACTGTTCTAACTATCCCCTAAATATCATCTCTTTACCTGAGTACACCTTTCCCTCACATTGGAGCTATCTTCAGCCCAGCACAAGGTAGGGTCTCTACTGCTGATATGATTAATTACTTCCATGAGGTTACACTGCCTACAAGTTCCCCCCTACCTAATATTATAGCAGCAATAAATGTGAAACATGCTGTAGCCAGTTATATTGGTGACAATTCTGCCTCACTTTCAGACAGTGGGACATCATCCAGGTAAAGTAAGTTCATTCAAACTCTACAGTCAAGGAGCCCATCCTGACATCAAGAACTGAGGAAGGAGCTTCCCAAGGANCAGTTACATTGGTGACAATTCTGCCTCACTTTCAGACAGTGGGACATCATCCAGGTAAAGTAAGTTCATTCAAACTCTACAGTCAAGGAGCCCATCCTGACATCAAGAACTGAGGAAGGAGCTTCCCAAGGAATGCCTGGTAAAGTAAGAGAGATAATTACAGAAAAAAAGAGCTCCAGCCAGTGATGAAAGGAACAATGTGAAAGGCTCCCCGAGAAGCACAGCAGCAGGAGGACCAAGGTGGGCAGTCTGTCCCAGGCCATTACCTGAGGGAGTCTGAGAAGGCCTCCACGCCGTACTTGGACATGCAGTAGCCTCCACCAAAGAGGGCCACCCGGCCCATGATGCTGGAAACATTGACCACACGGCCCCTTGCCTTCCGCACCAGGGGCAGCACATTCAGGGTCACATCAATCACCCCCAACAGGTTCACGTCCAGAATCTTCACAAAGTCCTGTTTGGTCAGCCACTCATTGGGTGCAGTGGGTGTGGAGATGCCCGCATTATTCACCAGACCCCAGAGTCCTGGGAACAGTGAAGGCAAGAGGGCAACACTGTGCTGAGTCCAGCAGTGTGGACCCTGTCATGGTGCCAAGTCACTTTCCCACCCGGGAGGACTTTAGGAGAGAGGCCGCAGTGGGAGCAGCTAGAGCAGAGACTACCATGCTCCTGGGGGTTTGGGGAGACCAGACCCAGTGAACAGTGGGAGGAGAGAAGGCAAGCCTCCTTCCTGACTCAGTCTTCACACCCCACCCACTGCCTGGTGACAAGGAACCAGAGTTGATGAACGCAGGTACTGAGGTTCAGGAGATCTAGTGTGCCTATAGTCTGAAATCTGAGAATGAAATTTTGAGTTTTCACAATCCATATTGCTTTTGCAGACATTATAAATATTCCTCTGACTTTTCAGATTTTCTGACTGAGTACTCAACAGCTAGTATGAAGGAAAGAGAGGAAAACAGAGAGAAATAATGAGAATGGAGGGAAAGAGTGAAAGGAAGGAGAAAATAGATAAAAGACAAAAATAAAAAAGATGATTGAAGGTTAAAGGCAGATTGGTTGAAGAAAAGAGATCTGAAGTCGCAGGTTTGGGGGAACTGGTTAGAGGCACGGTATTGACCTGTAGGAGCTGGCCTTGAAGCACTTGCATCAATATTGAGCTATATTCCCACAAAAATTTGGGAATTCAGTGGGTAGGTTTTCAGGAGAAGCCATGCTTCCCCAAATTGGAATTACATGTTTTCCCAGAAAAATCTACCCTCTTCCTCCCANAAGGTTAAAGGCAGATTGGTTGAAGAAAAGAGATCTGAAGTCCCAGGTTTGGGGGAACTGGTTAGAGGCACGGTATTGACCTGTAGGAGATGGCCTTGAAGCACTTGCATCAATATTGAGCTATATTCCCACAAATATTTGGGAATTCAGGGGGTAGGTTTTCAGGAGAAGCCATGCTTCCCCAAATTGGAATTACATGTTTTCCCAGAAAAATCTACCCTCTTCCTCCCACCAGAGGCCACTCTGGCCCACTTCCCTCAGATCACAGGTTGCCCAGCTTCATCGAAACCTGTCTGTAAGACACAAAGACACATCAAGAACTTAAAGACTTATCACCTAACAGAACTCAGGACAGAACAGAAGGGTCAGGGCAGTTGGGAACAGAGTGTCGGAATGAACACACAGAACTAGTCCCTCCACTGCTCAGCACCAAGCCTGCCCTTGTAGAAATGGATATTCCTCATTTTTTGACCAAAGATCAAATTAACACCCGTGCTTAGAGCTTAGGGAATTGGGTAGAAAGAAGTTTACCTAGACATCATTTATGCTCAATGCAATGAATAAAATATGGGAACCAATTACATTCATACCATGAGGTAATTTTCATGTAGAGCTATTCTAAAGAATATAATATTCTCAATCATTATTTATTAATTTTTTGAACACATTTTTGTCACCTGTAAAATTGTTCACCTTCTTCCACTAGAAAACTAGGAAAGAGACTGTCTAAATTGTAATATCATGTATGTCAAAAGGTTATCAGCACTTATCTGTGGGTGGTAGGATTTGGGGTGATTTGGTTCTCATCCAAATACTTTTCCCACTGTCCACCATGTCATGTTTTAAATCTGTCTTTAGATAAACTAAAGCTCTTTCCTTCTCCCATAAAACACAGGCACAACTGTAGTACCACAAAGAGACACATCACACATAGAGAACAACAGACAAAAAAAGAGAATGTGGCCCCACTGTAGTTTTCAGGCCTTCCTTAGACAACTCCTGAGAGTTCAGTGTCAGCACCGAAAATGGGTGACATTAAACCTCTAGTAGCCTGGCTACGGGTCACCAGCAAGACCATGTTCAGGTGCTGAGAACACAATCCAGCTCCAGCCCTGCTCCCAGCCACCCATGCAGCCTTCCAGCCAGAGTCCCCCTCTCTACCCCTCCTCCAGAAATTCCACCCTTATTACCCTGCTCACACAACAGTAAGAAAGCCAGACTTTCACTGAGACAGGAGGGGACACCAGACAGGTAGTCTGCAAGGACACAGTCTCATCAGGGAAATCTCTCCCCCAAACTATAGAAGCTAGGTCAGGAGGTGGGGGTATGGGGTGGCAGAGGTTTGGCTGGTCAGCTCAGTGAGGTGAAGAAGGCAGGTGGGACTTCAAGTCACAGAAACAGCTTGGAATGTTTCCTAGGGAGCTGACAACCAGTGTCCCCTCACACAGAGAGAGGAAATAAGCAAACAAGAAATGTGGGTGTTACCTCTGTCCCCCACACGCTCCTTCACCCACTCGGTGGCTGCAGCGACGCTCTCTGTCTTGGTGACGTCCAGGATCACCGTCTGCAGCCTGTCTGATGTCTGTTTCCTCAGCCGCTCGGCCCCCTGCTCTGTCAGACACGCAGCCAGGACCCTCAAACCCCTCAGGTCCAGCTGCCTGGCCAGCAGGTTCCCGAAGCCCGAGTCACAGCCCGTGATGAAGACGAACTTGTCCCGGAGGTGGCTCACCACCTGCCTCTCCCGGTACCAGCGCAGGAGGTAGTACAGGACCACGAGGACCACCAGGTACAGCCACATGGCCTTTTATGGGACAGACACACACAGCCTGGGGTGAAATAGAGTCTGGCTAGTGATCAGACAGGAGAAATTAAGAACACACAGGATTATTGTTGGCAAACCAGGGTCCAAGCTCTCTCGCTTGGAGTTCTCGATTGTTCTGCTCACCTTCTTCAGTGAGTATGACTGACTCTAACCCCAGTGTGTGCTTTTGGTACATTTAACCCATTTCTAATAGATGTCAATGTAATTACGACACAGTCTCTTAGGGATGACAAAAGGTTTCCCAACCACCTCTGTCCTGTCCTCTCACTCCTCCCTGTTTGCCTGTGCTCACCTCTCCCCTCCCTGTTTGCCTCTGCTCACCTCTCCCCTCCCCACCCCTACCCCCACACATTGGAACCCGCACATGGCACGGTTCCATGGCTCATGACTATCTTCTTCCCATTGTCCCTTTCAAGTCTGTTACCTGAGTTTCCCAGATCTAAAGAATATTTTTTGAAGGGATATACTTAGATTCATGAAACACATGGCTTCAATACCCAGTTTGTCTGCCAACTAGCTGTGTGACCTTGGGCAAATGTCTGAGACTCTGACCTGGTTTCCTCCTCTGGCTCTGCTCACAGAATTCCCTCCTAAAAGACTAAGTACCCTCAGCTTCTCTAGGATTAGAAGGAGAAGGCAAAAGAGAATAGGTCTCACCTGGTTCCCTGGACCAGAAAGTGTTCAGAAGAGCAGTAGGGGTGTCTGAGGCACTACGAGGAAACAGGAAGGGGAGGAAGGGACACAGGCAATGGTGAGACTTCTCCCAGATGCTGGGACAGCTCTTGGAAGGACTCACACAAATCTGCTCTAACAGTTGTCACCCTTTTACTCTGTGAAGATGCCCTGCCCACAGCCCTGGGTGCATTGGCCTCTCCCTTCTGTGCTAAGCCCTTGCCCAGCCCAGCACCACACCCAGAATCCTGACCAATCAGACACTGAGAAGAGACTGATCTGATTCTTGGCAAGCATTAACTAGAGTTCTAACTCTCGCAAGCAGGGAGATCTATAAATCACAATGATGGAAAGGAATAATTACAGTTTGTATTAGGGTGACAGTGGAGAGGAGGAGGGAGCTGACCCCTCAGGAGACTAAAGAAAGGACCCAAGACTGGACCTCAGAACAGCTGTGCATGGAGGGTACCATCCAATAACAGGGGTGGACCACCAGGATCGTGGGGCTGGACAGAAGGGCAGGGACAGAGGGAGCCGGGGCCAGTGCCCTGGACATCTCCTCACCGTCCACGTTTATCACACCTATAACTCCAAGTAAGGAAAGAAAACGGACGCTGGGAGGAAGGAGAGGCTTCCCCAAGGACACAGAGGCTCAGATGCTCCTGGAACCCACCCCAGCAGACAACAAACACGGAGGAGATGACCGCCTTTACTGGTCATGGCCACCTGCAGGGAGCTGTCATCCTGAAAGGAGTTGTCCCTCAGGTGGGAGTCAGCAGCAGTAATGGAAAGGACAGTCCTGCAGAAACCAGCCTGTGCATGCTTCCTGGGTCACCAGCAGGGCCCTCCTACAGGGCTCCCCAAAGGGTGAGGCTGAAGAAGGCCAGGATGTAGGATGGTGCCCTGGAAACTGTCAGGAAGTTGGGGGGACATGCAAGTCTTATACAAACACTAACTCTGCTAAGGGAGAGGGTTGTGATTTCTTTATTGAAAGAAATGAGTTTTGTTTTGTTTTTTTTCTCAATAATCATGAATCCCACCACCATAACTTCCCAAGGGGCCATTCAGCAGACACAATCCAGCCTTCACCCCATCTGCTTCTTTTTTGTGAATCTGAGTGTAATGTGATGCCTCGTTGGGGTCTCAGGAACTTCAATCAACATTCTGGGTAGGAACAGCCACAGGAAAGTCAAGAGAGAGGAAAGAAGGAGTCTGGGTGACACCCAGTCACCTGAGAGCTGTAAGGGGCAGAACAAGAAATTTCCGAGACATGATCCTGCTGGGAGACTACAAGGGACAGCTGCACTGTGTACTAAGGCAGCACATGTCTGAGTTTCCTGTTAATTGGACAGATGAGGCTCGCCCTCTGGTGACGCCCTGAAGGATGTCATGAGACGCACTTGTCAAGAGTCAGGGCCACACACAATTCCTCCATCCACCCAGGAAGGGTCCTGTGAAGAGGGGAAGGTATCCCTAACGATGGGAGGTGGTAGGACTGGAGTGAGAGTTAATTGTGCAATTAATTTCCAGCCCCACATGGATGCAGTCCCACTACCTGGAGCCATAACACTGCCTTCCAGTGCTGAATTTCTGCAGTTAAGGATTGGGAATGGGAAGTTACTGACCACATTCAAGTCACAGTGGGCCAGGACGGCCTGAGTAAAAAGTGACCACAGCTTCCTATGGCATTATTGTGGATGTTCATAGCATGGGTTCCTGCCCCTGCACACGTCCATTAGACCAGACCCACTTTCCTCGCCAAGGAAGGCAGCCAGGAAAGAAGAGGAACAGGGCTCTGCCGAGGGTCCAGGCTGAGGATGTGCACTGGTGTTCATTGCATTTCCTTTTAATGCACCTGTTGCTCTGCCTTGTCTGAACTGGGGCCCTTGAGTCACAGTCCACTCTGTCCACCATGACATTCATCTCATTGCAGCCATTGCCCCTGCCCCCGCCCCACCCCCCCTACCCCCCACACC
>SJYW01030599.1:10758-22127 GCA_006410735.1 Raphicerus campestris | reverse complement strand
AAGGAGGGTCATAAGGTTTAACATCTCAAGCTCTCTATGATCTGAAGAGGATTCCTGAGGGTTAGTCCCAAGGTCTTGAACACATACCTTCAAGTTATAAAGTGAATCAATGATTATTTGATTTCAGTTGGTCTGATATGTCTGGCATTCTGTGTGTGTATGTAAATAACAATAGGAAAATCTGGAGTCTTCAGATCAAGCATGAAGTTCTAGGCCTGCATTATACAGGCTTAGGGGACATGGTAGGGGACATGGAGTGATGTGAGGCCCTGACATCATAGCCTTGAAGGACTCAGAGACTCTTGAGAATCCTCCTGGTCATGCCGACTCATCAGCATTCTCTTGTCTGACACCAAGCACTCAGAACTCAGACACTTCAAACCTATCCTCTCTCTGCTCTCCTCCCCTAGTAATACCCTGGCCATCTCTCCTCTAGGAACATCCCCCTGCCTGTGGACACAACTCCCACACATTTAGAAGTGACTTCTCACTGCAGCCCCTGGAGTCTCTCACCCACAGCTGTGATGCAGTAGCTCTCTTGATTAGCTACTTCACGGGGACATCCCCACTACAGGGCTCCTGGAACCTATATATGTAGCAGTTAAGCACATGGAAGGACTGCACACTCAAATCATCTCAGTTCCAATTCTGCCTCCAAAACTGTGGGACTGTGGGCCCTCATGCAGGCAGTAATATGTTCAATCAAACTCCTTAGTCCTCAGACCCAACTGGACACCAAATCGATAAAAAGTTTCTTCCCAGTGAAAGACCTACACAGAACAAGAGAGAGAGACTTGGAAGGAACAGTTTCCAGAGAAAGGAAACACCTGAAAAATAGTGCCCTGCAAGCACAGAAGCTGGAGGACAGAGAGGACATCTATTCAGGTCGTTACCTGAGGGAGTCTGAGAAGGTGTCCACGCCGTACTTGGACATGAAGTAGCTTCCAAGGTTCACCCATCCCATGACAATGGAGACATTGACAACATGGCCCCCTCACCTTCCACACCAGGGGCAGCAGACTCAGGGTCACCTCCATCACCCCCTAATAGGTTGATGTACAGAATCTTCATGAAGTATCAGCCACTCATTCAGTGGGGGTGGACGTGGAGATGCTGGCATCATTCACCAGACTCCAGAGTCCTGGGAAGATTGAGGGTGAGAGGTCAACAGTGTGCTGGGCCCAGGAAAGAGGACCCAGCTGTGATGCCAAATTCCTTCCAACCCAGGGAGGACTTTAGGAGAGAGGTTGCAGGGGGAATGGCTGGAACAGAGACCACCATGATCCAGCTGGTTTGGGGAGATTAGACCCTGGACCCTGTGGCAGTGGGAGGACAGAAGGTGTGCCTCCCTCCTGACTCAGTCTTCATAGCACAGCCCACTGTCTGGTGACAAGAAAGTAGCGCCCCAGAGTTGATGAAAGCAAAGATGGGCAAAAATGAAATAAGATGGATCCATAGTCAGGAAGTCGGTGTGAGAAACTTCATAGTCTCTGTTGTCTTCCTGGACATTATAAATATCCCTTTACATATTCAGATTCTTAAACAGCTTCAGGATGATGCTCAACAGCTAGTAAGAGGGAAAGAGAGGAAAACATAGAGAGATAATAAGGTAAGAGGGGATGAGAGAAAGAATATTGAATAAAAGGGGGAAAAAAGGTGAGTAAAGTCTGGGTGCAGGTTGGTTCAGTAAAATACACCTGAAATCCAGGTTTGGGGGAACATGTTGACAAAGCCTGGTAGTGACTTCTTGGACCTGGGCTTGAAACACTCTCATCAACACTAAACTACATTCCTGAAGGAATTTGAGGAATTCCTTCAAGGGGTAGTGTTTCAGAGGGAGGCAGACATGCCTGTGTTAATCACCATCACCCAAATTGGAATTTACACTTTGCGCTAGGAAAATCCACCCTCCCTCCAACCATAGGAAGCCACTCAGGCCCCAGTTCCCTCCCTCAAGTGCTATTCAGTCCCCTCCTATCACAGGTTGCCCAGCTTCATGGAAACCTGTCTAGGAGAAACAAAGATGAATACCAAGAATTTAAAGATGTACCAACTAACAGAACTCAGGGCAGAAGAGCAGGGTCAGGGTAGTTGGGTACAGGGTGTCAAAACTATTAACACACATAATTAGACCCTCCTCTGCTTAGCAACAAGTCTGCCCTTGTAGGAATGTTCATCTTCCAGCCATATTTGACCAAATATTAATTTAATATACATGACTAGAGAGTAAGGAATTGGGTAGAAAGAAGCTTACCAAGACATCATTTATGTTGAATACAGTGAATAAAATGTGGGAAGCTATAATATTCACACCATGAGTACTTTTAAACTAAATAGTGCTGTTTTAAAGAATACAATATTTTCCATTTATAGGAGAGCTAATGCCTATCCTTCTAAAACTCTTTCAAAAAATTGCAGAGGAAGGAACACTTCCAAACTCCTTCCATGAGGCCACCATCTCCCTGACACCAAAATCAGACAAAGATAACAACAATAAGAAAGAAAACTACAGGCCAATATAAATGATGAACATAGATGCAAAAATCGTCAACAAAATTTTAGCAAACAGAATTCAGCAACACATCAAAAAGTTCATACACCATGATCAAGTTGGGTTTATTCCAAGGATGCAAGAATTCTTCGATATATGCAAATCAATCAATGTGATACACTATATTAACAAATTGAAAGATAATGTTGTAGCCACTAGTTCCAGGAAACAAACTCACTCAGAAGAACAATGCAGATAGTGGAGTGCAGTTTATTACACCGGCGGGCCCAAGGCAGAGTCTCCTCTTAGCCAAGGACCCGGATCAGTTTTTGTGAAAACCTTATATACCCTAAGGGTACATGGTTAAACCCACCTCCCCACATTCTCTGAAACTAGTCTGAACAAAGGAAAAGAAAGATACAATCAAAGTTAACCCGTGATTCATATGCCTTAAGCCTAGGTAGTTAACAGTGGACAATTATCAATAGGCCTGTGATCATACCCCGATAAGCATAATAGAATTTATGATTCTATTTGGTTA
Organism: Raphicerus campestris; assembly: GCA_006410735.1. NCBI lineage: Eukaryota > Metazoa > Chordata > Mammalia > Artiodactyla > Bovidae > Raphicerus > Raphicerus campestris. The sequence continues at coordinate 19,095 of SJYW01030599.1, read as the reverse complement.
CACAGATAATTAGGGTATTCTTTTAGGCGATGGAGAGTCTAGGTATGAGCCCTGGGACTCTTCTATGGGGGGGTGGGTGTGGTTTTCCAGTTGGTATGTCGTTTCCATAGATACTGGGCATATAGCTCAAAGTCCACAGTCTGGCCCAAGATGGAGTCCTGCTTTCAAGATGGAGCCTGTTCTGTCTCTTTCCTCCTTCATTCCCCCCTCCTGATGTTCTTAACTCATAGTATGAGCATCACTCATAGGGATATATTGCACCCTGGCTCTCTGACTGCCAATTTGGGAAAACAACACCAACCTTTGGGTTACAAAGTTCATAATACATTGTAANCCCCTCCTGATGCTCTTAACTCATAGTATGAGCATCACTCATAGGGATATATTGCACCCTGGCTCTCTGACTGCCAATTTGGGAAAACAACACCAACCTTTGGGTTACAAAGTTCATAATACATTGTAAAATGCAGGGTCCACAAAGCATAACCATAACTATCAAGGCAACTGTAACAATGGTAAATATAGTTTCCCGCCAATTACCCTTCATCCAAGATAGGACTGAAGTCCAGAAAGGAATGTTTTCATTTGACATTGCTTTTAGCTGGTTTTTCATGTCATCTAAAGCAGCTGATACATTGCCAGATTAATCAGGAATATATACACAACATTCAACTTCAATTATAGCACAGGTCCCTCCTTGAGCAGCTGTGAGCATGTCCAAAGCCATTCTATTTTGAATTACTGCTTTTCTCATTTGGATTTGTTCTTCATTTAAGGCTTGGATGGCTTTAGCACAATCTAGGAGGGCCTGTTTTGCTAAATTAGTCAAGGCCTCTACTTTATTTTATTTATTTATTTTTAATGTTAATTGAAGGCTAATTACTTTATAATATTGTGGTGCTTTTCACCATACTTTCACATGAATCAGCCNTTTAGCACAATCTAGGAGGGCCTGTTTTGCTAAATTAGTCAAGGCCTCTACTTTATTTTATTTATTTATTTTTAATGTTAATTGAAGGCTAATTACTTTATAATATTGTGGTGCTTTTCACCATACTTTCACATGAATCAGCCATGGGTGTACATGTGTTCCCCATCCAGTCCTCCCTCTCACATCCCTCCCCATCCCATCTCTCAGGGTCATCCCAATACACCAGCCCTGAGCACCGTGCCTCATGCATCGAACCTGGACTGGCGATCTATTTCACATATAATAATATACATGATTCAGTGCTATTCTCTCAAATCATCCCACCCTCTCCTTCTCCCACAGAGTCCAACAGTCTGTTCTTTACATTTGTGTTTCTCTTGCTGTCTTGCATATAGGGTCATTGTTACCATCTTTCTAAATTCCATATATATGCATTAGTATACTGTATTGNGCTGAAGAAGTTGAAGTTGTAGGTCTTCTATGAAGACCTACAAGACCTTTTAGAACTAACACCCAAAAAAGATGTCCTTTTCATTATAGGGGACTGGAATGCAAAAGTAGGAAGTCAAGAAACACCTGGAGTAGCAGGCAAATTTGGCCTTGGAATGAGGACTGAAGCAGGGCAAAGACAAATAGAGTTTTGCCAAGAAAAATGCACTGGTCATAGCAAACACCCTAGGATTACAAGGAGAAGGCAAAAGAGAATAAGTTTTCTCCTGATGATGTGGTTCTCTGGACCAGAAAGATGTTCAGAAGAGCAGTGGGGGTGTCTGAGGCAAAGAGAGGATACTCAAAGGGAACGGGGTGATACAACCAATGGTGAGACTTCTCCCAGATGCTGGGACGGATGTTGGAAGGACTTACACAAAGTTACTATAACCTTGTGGCCCTTTTATTCCATGAAAATGCCCTGCTCACAGGCCTGGGTGCCCCGCTCCATGGCCCTTTGTGCCTCGGGTCCTCAGACCCTGCCCTGCCCAGCACACATCCTAAATCCATACTCTCAGACACTGAGAAAAGACTGACAGTAAAGACAAATTTGTACAGGGACCACGGGATGGGGAGTGTTCGCCTCCCCTAAGCAGGGAGGGCTGTAAACCCCCCAAATTTGAAATTAAGTTAGCTTCTATAAGGGTGATGGTGGAGAGGAGAAGGGAGCTGACCCCTCAGGGGACTGAAGAAACGACCCGAGACTGGACCCCAAAACATCTGTGTGGAGGGGGGATACCTTCCAGGAACAAGGGTGGGCCACCAGGGCCATGGAGCTGGTGAGAGGGGCAGGGAGAGAAGGAGCTGAGGTCAGTGTGTTTCTCACTCTCATTGCCCACGTTTGTCACAGCTGTGACTGCCAATTCAGGAAAGATGATGGGCACTGGGTGGAAAGAGAGGCTTCCCCAAGGACACAGAGGCTCAGATGCCCCTGGAGCCCATACCAGCAGTCAACAAACTCTGAGAGGAAGACAGATTCAGCATTTAATGGTTACTGAAGGCAAGCAGAGACGTTACTTTGCCGACAAAGGTCCGTCTAGTCAAGGCTATGGTTTTTCCAGTAGTCATGTATGGATGTGAAAGTTGGACTGTGAAGAAAGCTGAGCACCAAAGAATTGATGCTTTTGAACTGTGGTGTTGGACAAGACTCTTGAAAGTCCCTTGGACTGCAAGGAGATCCAACCAGTCCATTCTAAAGGAGATCAGTCCTGAGTGTTCACTGGAGGGACTGATGCTAAAGCTGAAACTCCAATACTTTGGCCACCTCATGCGAAGAGTTGACTCATTGGAAAAGACTCTGATGCTGGGAGGTGTTGGGGGCAGGAAGAGAAGGGGACAACAGAGGATGAGATGGCTGGATGGCATCACCGACTCGATGGACATGAGTCTGAGTGAACTCCAGGAGATGCTGATGGACAGGGAGGATTGGTGTGCTGTGATTCATGGGGTCGCAAAGAGTCGGACACAACTGAGTGACTGAACTGAACTGAAGGCAATGGCACCCCACTCCAGTACTCTTGCCTGGAAAATCCCATGGCCGGAGGGGCCTGGTAGGTTGCAGTCCATGGGGTCACTAAGAGTCAGACACAACTGATTGACTTCACTTTCACATTTCACTTTTGTGCATTGGAGAAGGAAATGGCAACCCACTCCAGTGTTCTTGCCTGGAGAATCCGAGGGACGGGAGTGGGGTGGGCCTGGTGGGATGCTGTCTATGGGGTTGCACAGAGTTGGACACGACTGAAGTGACTTAGCAGCAGCAGCCACCTGCAAGGGGCAGACTGTCTTCCTGAAATTTTTGTCCCTCAGGTGGGAGTTGGTAATAGTAATGCAGAAAAAATCAAGGATGAAGGATGTGCCCTGGAAACTGGCAGGAAGCCAGGGAGCCATGAATATCGTAGACAAACACAAACCCTACTAAGGGGTGAGTCATGACTTTGTTACTTGAAAGAAACAGGAGATTTTTTTCCTCAGGGAACACCAATCTCTTCAATCATAAATTCCCAAGGGGCCATGCACCAGACACGTCCCAGCCCCCAACACTAGAAGCTTTCCTTTCATGAATCCTGAAAGTAATATGATGGTTGTGGAGGTCTCAGGAGCTTTAGGCTGGGAACAACCACAGGGAGGTCGGAAGAAAGCGGGAAGAGACAGGAGGCTGGGGTGACTCTCACTCACCTGGGAGCTGCAAGGCCCAGAACTAGAAGTCAGGGAGACTCACTGACAAAATTCTCTGCATCCTTGTCCTGGGGACTGCAGGGGGGCCACATTCCAAGTCAGCAGCTGTCAAGCCTACACACTTGGGAGCGGGGCTGTCACCCCCTGGTGGTACTCTCCCAGTCTCAGGAGGACCGCAGTCAAGACACAGGACATTCCACACCCATCCCCTCATCTCCTCCTAGGATGAGTCCTCTGAAGAGAGAGAGGCTTAGGTAACAAAAGGGGCCGGAAGGGGCCACGAGTGAGGGCTAATTGTGCAACCTTGTTTCCAGCCCTACCTGTCTGCTGTCCCCCTACTGGAGTGAGCTTCCAGAATGGACAGACAAAGCCTGCCTTCAGGTCCTAAGTGTCTGATTCTGGGAAGAGATGATATTTGTGGTGGGGAGTCACTGAACCCGTTCTCCAAAACCACCAGGACGGCCAAGGGGAGGAGGAGGAAAACTGCCTGGTGGGTGCTGTGTGGACTCTGGCACAGGTTCCAGCCTCTGCTCATGTCCATCAGACCAGACCTGGCTCTGCCCCCAAGGAAGGCATCCTGGAATGGGAGGATTGGGGATCTCTGAAGGTCCGGGCTGAGGGCTCAGGATGGTGTGCATTGCACTTGTTTTTCTTGCTGAACTGGGTCTTTCTCACTTTCCATGGGTTTTCTCTAGTTGCAAGGAGCAGGGGCTACTTGTTGGTGTGGTGCACGGGCTTCTCATTGCTATGGTTTCCCTTGTGGAGCACAGGCTCCAGGCCCTTGGGCATCAGTACTTGTAGCACACGGGCTCTGTATTTGTGACTCAAGGGCTATAGGAACACATACTCAGTAGCGGGGGCACATGGGCTTAGCTGCTCTGTGGCATGTGGAATCATCAGGGACCAGGGTTCGAACCCCATTGGCAGGTGGGTTATTATCCACTGCACCTCCAGGGAAGGCCTGCACTTTGTTTTCAATGCATTTGCTGTTCTGTCTTCTCTGAGATAGGGCGCTTGAGTGACAGTCCACACAGTTGGCCATGGAACCCATCTCAGTGAAGCCCTGCCCCCACCACTTGTAGGACCAGCAGGATGACCAGGGCCTAGTAACCTCACAAGCTCTCTACATTCTTGAGAGGAGTCCTGGGGATGAGTCCAAACTTCCTGAACACACACCCCCAAGGCATAAAGTGAATCAGTGATGCTTTATTTGATATCAGCGGTTTTATGAGACTGGCTATGTATGTGTGTGTGTAAATAATAAATTGAAAATCAGGAGTCTTCAGATTAAGCATGAAGCTCTAGCATGCATTCGAGTAGTTGAAATTTTCTACTATAATTTTGAGGGAAAAAATAATCAATGGAAATTCTTGCTTTTATTTCCTCTTCAGGGTCCTATTCCGGCTAAGGTTTACTGAGTTGGCACTAGGCTGATGGGTCGGGCTTGGTCACCTTCCACTGTCAACAGATACCTTCAGGCATTTACCAGAAGGCCTTTATCTCCCCTGCCCATTTTTATCCTGGGGAAGAAGGAGACTGGATATAGCAAAGATACTGTGAAGAGGTGGACACAGGCAAAGCAAGGGGGACTGGAAACCCCAGTGTCTCATACCCTCCCCAAAATACGGCTTTGCACAGCTGGATGTGGGTCATAAGGCGCAAGGAACAAAATGGAGACTGAACTCCTGACTCAAGATCCTCAGCCACAAAACCTGTGTCTTTCTTCATAATACCTCTGAATCCTAAGCAATGTCCCAAGAGAAGCCTGGGGTGGAGGTGGCGAGCAAGGTCAGAGGGGTGTCCCAGGATATGAGAAGCCTTCTGTCCACTCTATTTCCCTCCCCCCATGCACCCTTTCTCCACCCAGTACCCAACTACCCCCTATCATGCACCCCAGTCTTGGGTTACAGGGCCTTAGCAGGCTGAGGGTAATACCAGTACACCATGAGATCCACCAGGAAGCTGGGCAGGTAGCTCATGGGAGGTAGATGAGCTTGGCATCCCAGCCAGGTGAGTATCGGGTGCGGGGGTGGCAGGCGGTCAGGGCATGCTCCATGCAGTCGGTCACCAAGGACAGATTCTGAGTCCACAGTGGTTTCAGTAAATTCAGTGTCTTCAAGACTGTCCAGAAGGAGACACCATCTAAGTTATTCTCATTTTCCAACTCTCCCAATTCCAGATCAACTTCAAAGTTTCTAAAAATTCCTTTCTCTCCCCAAATCATCATCCAAATTAATTAATTTCACTGGAAAGTGTCCCAACACCCCCATATTTCTATCCACACTAAGTAAGCCCACTCTAGAGCTCATCCTGTATGTATGCTACATAATCTGAAGATCTCTAACACTAGAAATAAGAAATTGAGGCATCTGAAACAAGGTGGTTCTAACACCGGCTTGCCATGATCCCATGGGTGGCATCACACTATGACTTCATTTACTTTCCCAAATAAAAGAATATTGTAAGAGACACTGGTCTCCTGGTCTGCCAAGCCTGAATTCTTTCCTTCTGTCATCAGTTGACCATACAGGACCCTGGAGATGAGCTCATGTCCCCACAGTGTGGGGGGACTCAGAGCCTGGAGGGTAGACCTGAGACTGGACAAGGCATTAATGATGGACCCAGGCTTCCAGAAAAGAGTTGGTTTCTCTCCCAAGGACCACAGCTCACTCACAGTCAGCAGAGAAGTTTTCTCCATAGAGTTCTTTCACCTCTGGGCTGGCCTGATTCCACAATGCCTGGAGGTATCCAGAACCCTCACCTTAGGTCATATTGGTAACGAAGTAACCGGGCTCAGTCATAGCCACCTTCACTCCAGAGTAGAAGAGCTCCCTTCTGTGGACAGGACAATGGGTAAGGAATTGAGAGGTTGTGCAAGTAGAGCATGAAGAATAGTCAGAGACCAGTACAGGACTGGGTGAGATAGTCTGGGAGCTCTCAGAAGTTGTAAGATGCAGAAGCCAGGGAGAGAAGCTCATGGTGATGTTACTACTTCTCTATCAAGCTTGACTATTTCCCCAGTTATTTAACACCCCATGCCTATCAGCTCTACATCCTACCAACTGTGCTGCAGAGCATCACTGAAATGCTGCCTCCTCTGCTCCTCTCACTACAAAAATTCACCACATTTGCACATTGTGTCTTTCCATAGTGCACATCTCCTGTCTCCCCTCTCTCACCCCAGTATCCCCTCTGTCCTCTAAGGAGTATCCACCTGCCTGTGGACAGAGCTTCTACACATCAGAGTCATCCTCTCTCCTCAGCCAGTAGTCTCTACCATTGATTTAACTAGGCAGTTCCCTTAACTAATTGCTTCAAGGGGTACACTTCCCCCCAGGGCTCCCAGAACTTAAATACCACAGCAGTTGAGTACATGGAAGCCCTGCACAGTCAAATCTATCCATTATTGTGCCTCCAGTAATTTCTGAACAAGTTGAATCAAACTCTACAGGTCTAGGAACAACTGGATGTGTGAAACATAGGAAGGTGTTTCCCAGCTTCCCAGGGAAAGTCATACACAGAGTAAGAGAGAGAGACCTGGAAAGAAGAGCCATTAGATCTGTGATGTATGAAACTCTCTGCAGAACCTCTGCCCTACTCTTCACCATCCCACATCCCCCAGCCTCCAGCTCAGAGTACAGAAGCAGAAGAGAAGAAGGGCATCCATCACAGGCCATTATCTGAGGGAGTCTGAGAAGGCCTCCACGACATACTTGGATATGCAGTAGCCTCCAGCATGGAGGGACATCCGACCAAAGACGCTGGGGATGTTGACCACACAGCCCCTCGCCTTCCACACCAGGGACAGCAGACTCAGGGTCACATCAATCATCCCCTACAGGTTCACATCCAGAACCTTCACAAAATCCTGTTTGGTCAGCCACTTGTTGGGTGCCACGGGTGTGCAAATGCCAGCATTATTCACCAGACCCCAGAGTCCTGGGAAGAGAGGACAAAAAGACAACACTGAGCTGGGCCCAGGAGAGAGGACTGAGCCACGGTGCCATTTGCCCTCCGACCCGGAAGGACTTCAGGAGAGAGGCTGCAGGGGAGGGGCTGGAGCAGAGACCAACATGCTCCTAGGGGTTTGCAGAGTCCAGACCCTGTGAGCAGTGGGAGGACGGAAGGTGTGCTCCCTCTTGACTCAGTCTTCACACCGCGCCTACTGCCTGGTGACAAGGAACTAGCACCCCAGAGCTGACGAAGGGAAGTATGGAGCTTGAGGACAACTTGTGTGTCTAAAGTCTCTAACTCAGAGGGTGAAGTTGTGTCTTTCACAGTCCCTGTTGTCTTTGCAGACATAATAAATATTCCCTAGCTTTTCAGATTTTCTGACACCTTCAGGACTGAGTGGTTAACAGCTAATATAAGGGAAAGAGAGGGAACGAGAGAGAGACAGTGAGAGAATGAGGGCAAGAGAGACAAAAAAGAGACATTGGATAAAAGACAAAAACAAATATGAGTATAGTATGGATGCAGATTGTTTGGATAAATAAGACTTGAAATCCTGTGTTGGGTGGGAATTGTGGACAGGCCCGATATTGACCTCTAGAGCCTGGGCTTGAAACACCCCATCAATACTGAGTCATGTCCCTGCAGGAATCTGGGGAATTACATGTGGTATTTGGAGGGAAGGTTGGGCTCCCTCTCTTTACCCATCACCCAGAGAACACAGAGTTCACCCTCTACCCCAGAAAACCCCACCTGTCTTCCCACTCATATAAGAGATCACTCTAGCC
>SJYW01030598.1:465155-476942 GCA_006410735.1 Raphicerus campestris | reverse complement strand
GCGGCCAGCGGTACCTGCTGCAGAGCGCTGGCCGTGAACTGCATGGCCTGGTGGTGCTGCTCCTCCAGCATGTCCATGTGCAGGTCATCCAGAAAGTCGTTCCTGTCGTCATCCAGCCAACCCTCGTCCAGCTGGGGAGGGAGCCACCCACACAGGCTTCAGAAGAGGCCCTTTTCGCTTCTATTTTATTTATTTTTAGGAAGGGACATTACCTTGGGGAATCACATTTCTAGGCTTCCTCCAGGAGTCATCCAGTGCAGTCTGCCTGTTTGGCTCTCTGACAGACACTGACCCCATCCTCAAGGTAAAGACCCCTTCCACCCTACACCACCCGTCTAGGGGGGAGGCTGTGGCCTGCTGTTTACTGCTGCAGGGTTAAGTGCCTTCATGCACCTCAGCTGCTTTCAGTGAAGGAGGCCACTGAGTCAGAGGATCAGAGCGCCAGAGCCCTGGCTCCTCTCCCTCTGGGAGGCCCACACTCAAGTTTAGCAGGCCCCAAGGAGAAAGCAGGGGCAGTTTGGGACAGAGTTCTTTCTGACAAACAAAGGTAGGTCTGCTAACTGCTAACTACCTCTTAGTCTTGGGCAAGGGCCTGTCACCTTTATCAGGCTCTTGTCTCTCATGAAGAGCAGACTAGTCAGGGGTCTGAGATCTACAGATCTAGCCTGCAGCTGCACCACAGACAGCATACAACCCCCAAGGCCAGTCACATTTCTTACTTGGCCCTTTAAGAAAAAATCTGCTTAGTAATTTTTCTTTTGCTTTTTAAAAGTAAAAAACCATATTATGGGTAAGATGTACATCATGATGATTTGATGTGCACAGCAGAATAATGACTACAGTCAATTAACATATCATCTCACAGTTACTACTTTACTGTGTGTGATGAGAATACCGGAACTTTACTCCTAGCAAATTTCCAGTAGTCATTACAGTGTTGCTAACTATAGTCAGCATGCTGTATGTTTCTTACACTCTGCCACTGTATATGAGACCACACAGAAACTGGTCAGTGTCTTGGGCAGTCAAACATTTTGATGGCCATGACCCTGGCTGTGTTTTTCCATGCCATTATGTTTCTCCCTTTTCCTTCATTACACTCCCTGCATTAATGAAGCTTCTGGGCATGCAGTATAAATGCCAAGGTGGATATCTGCACCTTCCTTAAAAGGCCAAAGCAAGAGATAGACTGGAAGTCAGATTACCTTTTTGGGGCACAGGGTACCTTCAAGTTCTGATTCAATATATTTTCTGCAGGGTAGGAACTCTGTTAGTGATTTTAAAACTACAGACTACGTGCTGGAAGCCACCTTACCTGGAGTTCGGGCCTGGCAATCAGCAATGAGAAGTTCTTGTTTTCTTCACTGGTTAGCAGAGCTACAGCCTCTTCACGGTTCTGTACCTCTATCCCATTAATCTACAAAGGAAACGGTGGAGGGGTGGATGGTAGCAATGATTGTGCAAAACAATTCTCTGTTGTTTCAAGCCTGCATCCATTGCCCAAGCACCGCTGGAACAGAGAACTTCCAGGCAGGTTGAAACGAATGCTAGTTTTCACAAGGAAGGCCTTGTTCAGTCTGATGCACTGTCTCTGCTATAGGAGACAGCCTCCATAGGAGTAGTTCACGAGATGAGGCTGTGTGAATAGGAGTAACTGGGACTCTAGAAGGCCGCACTGAGAGAAATCACAGTGTTGTGAAGAGGGAAAACATCTAAGCAATTTAATGAGACAGAATTAAATATATTCAGGAAGGAGTATAAGTGGAATATACTGAAGCATGACTACAGATGTTTTTGAAAAAATATGGAAGAAAAGAAGCAATGGGTCTGATGTGAATATGATGGTTATTATTTAGGGTGTTTTGTGTTCCAAGTTTGACACCAACTTCTTTAGGTGGGACAAAGTCAGGTAAGTTGATCTGTACCATTTTTCTAGGTTACACATATAAACAGTATTCTACAATCTCACCATCACACCTGATCGGTCTCTTGCAGGATTTTTGCTTCCTGTCCGGTAACCTTTGAGCTTCCCTGGTCTGGAGGTCTCAGCTCCAGGGGACACAGCAGTGGTCCCACTTACAAGCTGGAAGATTGAGCCTTCCATCTGAGTCTTATGCCTTACAACAGCAAAGGGCGTCATCGATCTTGGCTAACACTTGCTGCAGCACAGTGAAGGCAGAGAGGGCAGGTAAGGAACTCAGTGTTTCCATACCCAGTGGTAGATGCTTGTGGAAAACTAAAGCAACTGAAAAAGCAGTTACTGCTGAGGATTCAGCCCCTTTAGGAATAAAAGTTGGGTTGAAGTCCAGGGAAGTGTAGAATAAGCAGTGGAAACGGAAATGAAAATTGCTCATAGTGAGGTATATAGTGATAGAGATAACCACAGTGGATTATAAATGAGAAGACAGGAATGAGCAGAAGTACAAGGTAAGCCTTCTCCGCATAAGAAAACAATCTCAATTTCTGTGAGATTTTTAAAAGGGCATAATAGCACTACCATATGATCCAGAAATCCCAATCCTGGGCATATATTCAGACCAAACACTAATGCAAAAAGATACACGTGTCCCTATGTTCATAGCAGCACTCTTTACCATAGCTAGGACTGGAAGCAACTTATTGTCCAGCAGCAGAGGAGTGAATAAAGAGGCGGAACATGTGTACCATGGAGTATGTCTCAGCCATAAGGAGGGAAGAAATTGTGTCATTTGGAGAGAGACAGATAGACCTAGAGACAGTGATACAAAGTAAGTCAGAAAAACAAATATATATTAATGCATGCCTGTGGAAATTAGAAAAATGGTAGAGATGAACTTTCCTGCAATACAGTAGTAGAGAAACAGATGTAGGGGACACCAAGATGGGAAGGGGTGGGGTGGGATGAATCGGGATTGACATATGTACACTGTTGATACTATGCATAGATAAAAAACGAATGAGTACCTACTGTACAGCACAGAAGACTCAGTGCCCTGTGGTGACACACGGGATATATGTATCCGTGTAGCTAATTCACTTTGGTGTGCAGCAGAAACGAACACAATAAATGCCAATAAAAGTCTCCGACAGATAAACTGATAAAGAGGTGGTACTAACACACAATGGAATATTACTCAGCCATAAAAAGAATGATATAAGCCATCTGCAACAAGATGGATGCAGCTATTAATAGATGTTATCATAGTGAAGTAGGTCAGAGAGAGAGAGACATGAATACCATATGGTAGCTGCTATGTGGCATCTAAAATATGACACAAATGAAGCTATTTATAAAGCAGAAACAGATTCAGAGATGCAGGAATAGACTGCTATTTGGCTAGGAGAAAGGAGAGGAATGGGTTGTAGAAGTTTGTGTACATGATACATATATATAGAATGGCTAAAATAACAGGATCCTACTGTATAGCACAGGGAACTGTATTCAGTATCCTGTAATAAACCATACAGGAACACATTTTAAAGCAACCATACATCAACAGAAAGATGTTATCTGTATTTTAATGTTTAATTTTTTTAACAATTAAAAACAGACTAGCTACAAGAGGAACAAATGGTTTATTTTATATTAATTTTCATTGCAGTAGAGTTGCTTTGTAATGTCGTGTTAGCTTCTCTTGCACAGCAAAGGGACTCAGCAGTGCACATATGTATAATTTCCCCTCCCATTTAGGTCATCACAGGGCATGAAATCCAGTTCCCTGTGCTCTACAGTAGGTTATTAGTTCTCTACTTTGTATGTAGTATCAGTACGGTATATATATGTCAATCTCAGTCTCAATTTCCCCCATCCTCCCTTTTCCCCCTTGAAATCCATGTGTGTGTTCTCTACATCTGTGTCTCTATATTCAGATGGTCTCATTTCAACTCCAAAGAGCAACAGATATGGTTTACAGATAAATTACTCTTAAAAGCCATTCTATATAGTAGGTACCTGCTGAGTCAGAAAGTTTAAGCGACTGTGTCAAGTTGAAATGATTGGCCCAAAATGAATCCTTCAGAGAAAGCTAAAATGAGTATTTGGGGTCACAAGAACTGTTGTGTTGTCTTTGGTCCAAAGAGAAGGACAGGAAATGAGGTGAGCTGACTTGTATGGTGTAAGGCGCGGGGGCGGCCTGCCTGTTTAGATGGGGCAGCCTCTCTCCAGTTTGTCTCGGGCCCCACCGTGCCCCGTGTCCTGGTGTTTTCCACAGCTGGTACCTCGGCCTTAATTTAACTGGTTTGCCTCCCCACACATCTGGTTTTGCGATACTGATAGCTTTAGGGTTGAATATGCAGAAGTTAACAAATAGCTATTATCTGAAGCAGTCTGCTCTTCAGTGAATGAACAGAGGCGGCTGACCTACCTGGATAATGCGGTCTCCTTCTCGGATGCGCCCGTCCTTGGCTGCGATGCTGTTAGGGTCAATCTGAAACACATGGCACTGAGTGGGTAACTCAGACATGCACGGAAATAAACAAGAGCACTGTCCAAACTCTGCCTCTAACACGTCATCAGAGAAATAAATAAGACTCAGTGTCGTGCAAGGAATGACACAGACATGGACGGATAGGTTTCCAAGCCCTTTCCAGGCTGTGGTCCTGGACTCTTGCCCCACAGCCCTGCTCTCCTGGGGGGGGATGGAGAGGCACAGGTGACAGCTGTTCCATACCCAGGAAGGAAAAGCAAAAGTGAGCTGGCATGCAGGTGAAGGGATACCTTTCATTATGTGGTCTAGCAGCCGTGTTTTCATTATTTTGCCAAATGGGTATATGAGATTTTGGAAAGGAACTTTACAAATAGAATCTAGTTGAGACAAGTGGGATTGCATTTTAGAGAGACACCCCCAAATGCAGTAATGGTGGGCCAGCTTAAGCTTAATAGATGAAGTCTACTCAACGGGATGGGTAGAAAGCCTAGTCGTCACATCCCTTGGTTCAGCCCATTGCGATGGATTTTATTTCCTGATAGAATGGGGCTTGTGTGCTACTAACGATGGGCTGCTAGGTGAGATACCCATATTGAAATCATCTGCTTTGCATTGGCTTCTCTGGGAAGATGATAACAGAAATACTTGAAAAAGTATAAATGGGAATCTGCTTTTCCCTCGGGGTTGAATACACAAAACCAAGTAAATGGCTCCATTTTATGGCTGATTTGCAGGCTTCTGAAGGATAATTTTGCCTTACGTGCTGACATTAGAACTTAACCCCTATGTAGGGTAGTTCCATGGAGTGTGATAAAGGGGACAAAGAAATCTGTGTCTTTCCAAAGACATCTCAATAAGGCAGAGCTGCATAACACATTAAAAGGAAAGAAAGAATACAGCCTCTCTGCCCTGCTTCAATAGCTAGAAAACATGGGCCTCAGTACCTCGCTTATATAGATGCCAATGTCATCCTCATCGTCTGTCCGGTAGCACACCGTGAGACCCAGCTTGTCCTGGCTGCTCATTCTGTAGAGATCCACTTCCTAGACAGAGAAGAGGGCATTCCCTGTGAGACTCCAACAGGCAGTGATGGCTGGGAGGACATCAGATGCTTTACAAAACATTTTGTTTAAATGATGAACTGGATTTCTGTGCATTTGCTGTGGGCAGAGCGGTTAACTTACTAAACAAAAGGTGATTATAGGCAAGAGATCAATGCCCAGGGCATTTCTGACCTTTTAGTCAATATAAAGTCATTTTGAAAATAGTTACTTTATTGATCCCACTGAAGAAAAATTATCCATATTTCACTCAGCATCGAGACTTCTGGGGTCGGCCTTTTCAAAANTCCAGTTTGTCTTGGGCCCCACCGTGGCCCGTGTCCTGGTGTTTTCCACAGCTGGTACCTCGGCCTTAATTTAACTGGTTTGCCTCCCCACACATCTGGTTTTGCGATACTAATAGCTATTTGTTAACTTCTGCATTTTCAACCCTAAAGCTATTATCTGAAGCAGTCTGCTCTTCAGTGAATGAACAGAGGCGGCTGACCTACCTGGATAATGCGGTCTCCTTCTCGGATGCGCCCGTCCTTGGCCGCGATGCTGTTAGGGTCAATCTGAAACACATGGCACTGAGTGGGTAACTCAGACATGCACGGAAATAAACAAGAGCACTGTCCAAACTCTGCCTCTAACACGTCATCAGAGAAATAAACAAGACTCAGTGTCGTGCAAGGAATGACACAGACATGGACTGATAGGTTTCCAAGCCCTTTCCAGGCCATGGTCCTGGACTCTTGCCCCACAGCCCTGCTCTCCTGGGGGGGATGGAGAGGCACAGGTGACAGCTGTTCCATACCCAGGAAGGAAAAGCAAAAGTGAGCTGGCATGCAGGTGAAGGGATATCTTTCATTATGTGGTCTAGCAGCCGTGTTTTCATTATTTTGCCAAATGGGTATATGAGATTTTGGAAAGGAACTTTACAAATAGAATCTAGGTGAGACAAGTGAGATTGCATTTTAGAGAGACACCCCCAAATGCAGTAATGGTGGGCCAGCTTAAGCTTAATAGATGAAGTCTACTCAACGGGATGGGTAGAAAGCCTAGTCGTCACATNAGCGTTCCCAGGCCCTGTCTCCCCTTCTACTCACACTGCCAACCACCCAGGCGAGGCTCCACAGCACCCAAGTACAGGCCTGTGCAAAGGGCCGCCTGCTGTTAAGTTTCCAGGCAGATCCCCTGGTCTGGTGTTTACTGCTAGTTACTTACTAACCAGGAGGGGCTCCGAGATGGGGCCTGTCTCTGGGACTATTTCCTCGCTCCTGGCTCTTCTTAGATGGTGGTGGAGGATAGGGTTGTTTTTGTGGTGAAGCTCAAAGCAGTTATGTAGCAGACACTCCTGAACCCCCTCCCTGGGTGCCCAATACCACAGACACTTTCTGGGTGGAAGAACGGGAGGTGCTAAGGCCCTGTGAGTAAGGAAAAGAGAGGTGCCCTGAGGGTGGTCATGTAAAGGGGCCACCAGGCCAGTGTGGGGAGCTTGGATTTTATTTCATCATCCTGGGAAGCCTGGAGCAACTCTTAAATGAAGACTGCCAAGCTCTGGTTGATACCTTCGGCAGTCTTTATGGTTAGAGGATAAGGGGCTGCTGACGAGTTGGGGCTCTGAGGGCAGCTTCCAGCTCTTTCTAGCAGCTTCATCATTGGGTTTTATGGGCTTGTGACTATATCTAAGCCTGTTTCCTCACTGGTGCATGTCATCCTGCCTCCTGGACAGGGCGAAGAGTGACTGAGACAAGACCGCCAAGCTCTCAGCTCATCACCTGGCCCGGAGAAAGTCTACAGAAACAGTAAGGATGGTGATTGTGTGCAGGCGGTTTCTTACCCGGAATCACAGCAGTTGTTTGTAGCCAAGTGTGTGTGTTTCTCACATCCCCCCACCCCCAATAAGATAATTTTCTTTTCTGAATATTGACATGTTAATTAATTCAGTGACTTCCTTATTAAAGCTTTAGCAATCTGGTATATTACCCAGAAATGAAATCCTATTATCTTTCCTTGTGTTTTGAGGAAAAGACTAAGCAATCAGAGAGGCAGCAGACGTTCAGCTGCAAGGGCGCATTCTTTACGGATACTGTGGAATCGCCTGTGTGCACACCGCCCACATCGTGGTCTACAGCATCCTCACGTCTCAACCGCCTGCCCAAGTCTCCACCTCAGGTCACACTTCATTGGGGGACAGACGAAGGCAAGACCTGCTCTGTTTCAGTGCCTCCTAACAGGTAGTGTGGGCTTCCTTGGTGGTTCAGTGGTAAAGAACCCACTTGCCAATGAAGGAGACGTGGGTTTGATCGCTGGATCAGGAAGATCCCCTGGAGAAGGAAATGGCAACCCACTCCTGTAGTCTTGCCTGGAGAATCCCATGGACAGAGGAGCCTGGCAGGCTACAGTCCATGGGATCCTAGAAGAGTCAGACATGACTAAACCACCACCACAAGAGGTAGTGGAAATCTGGGGGATTTCATGACAACTTGTTCGGGTCCAAGTGTACCCCTGCAGCCCCTGAGCCCTGGCTTCATGGTAGAAGCCAGCTGGTTCTGGAACAAGTACATGTGCAACCAAAGCAGGGAGAAGGGAAACTGGAGAGGTTTTAAGAAGCAACTAAGAAAAGCAAGAAACACTGTGATATGACTTCTACCAGAATACAGGTTATAGTTGTCATTGAATGATCAACCACCAAGATGAATAGCTCTTAAGAAAGATCAAAAGGTACCAGAGCTCTGCTGGGCTTCATTCTAATAGGACATGAAGTATGCCTTGGGGTCATGATGAGGTAAGTGCAGAAACGGAGGGCAGTGTTTGGAATCTTTTATAGTACTGAGACACTGTCCTGATGGCCAAGGTAAGATTTTCAGACTTGTCTAGGCATAAGACTGGGTATTATTGAACTGAAGAGGCAAGGGGTGAGCTATATAGAGTCTCGCTTTGGTAGAATCACATATATTGGTCAGTGACATGCTAAAAAAAACACACCTAACCTGGTGATCCTGGACTTTCACCACTGATAGTCTCAGAAGCATGACTCTGTAACACGCATCTAGAATTGAGGGCTCCATTTAAGAACCCAGGAAAGTGAAAAGTCTGGAACTGATGTCTTGGGGAAAAAAACAGCATGATGTGCTAAGAGCATTCAAGTAGGAACGAGGAAGACTCATAAGGAATGTGAGAGATGGAGGTCTGATGTGTGTAAAAAAAACCCAAAACACTCATTTGGCCTAGTGCCAGTAATGTAAGCAGTGTGCAGTCTATAATCAATCAGTATGATTTTGATAAAAACTTAACTTTAAAATCATTTCTATTCCATTTTCATCAATATTTTGATTGCCAGATAATTGAAGAACTACCTACTAAGTGGACATTAGTTCATATTGCTACTGGTGGGATGATTTATTTCTCTGGACTTCCCCCTTCTGATTCTTCCAATTTCTTCCAACAGATCTGTTACTTTTATAACCAGAAGGAAAACTTTCTCACAACAAATTCCCAAAGACAAATGCACCCCGATGTTTTACATGGAAGCCACCAAAAGATGGGCTGACCGATGAATGGATAAACAAGATATGCCACATTATACAATGGAATATGACTTGGCGACTGAAAAAAAAACTGAACTAATACTTTTCCTAGCAACATGGATGGACCTGGAGATGATCATATTAAGCAAATCAAGTCGGAACGACACACAGCCTATCAGAACACAAACGGAGTCACAAACTTAGAAGACAAACGTATGGCCCCCAAAGGGAAAAGGTGGGTGGTGTGGAGGGAGGGATAAGTTAGGAGGCAGCTGGGATTAGCCTGTACCCAGTGATATATGTGAAACAAATCATCAGCAAGGACCTACTGTATGGCACAGGGAATGCAACACTCTGTAATAACCTATATAGGAAAATAACCCCCCAAAGATTAGATAGATGTTTATGTATTAATCAATCAATCGGCTGTACCCCTAAAATAAACACAACACTGTAAGTCAACTATATTGCAATATAAAATAAACCATCTAAAAAGAAAAATAAAGATAAGTCAGTGATACTTCCTTTGGACCGTGGTGACCTGGGCTGCCGTCACGTCCTTGGAGCCTGAGAAACCTTGTGTCCAGAGGGGTCCACTGTGGTGGAGATGAAGAAGCTGGGGAGGACATGCCTCAAATGAGCCCCACTTAGAATTGGACTGCCCTGTCCCCGATGGATGGGACTCCAACCTCCAGATCCAGGTCGGTCCTCCTACAGCTCAGCCAAGCCTAGGGCACACAACGGACAGTGGACCCTCTGGGCCAGAAGAGCTCAGAAAAAGCACCTGGTCTCCAAGTCTCCTGGTGCTGCTGTTCCTGGCAGGTCCTTCCTTGGAGTCGCTCCACTTAAGTACGACAGTATCCTCAGCATCTCAGTTATGGGAGGGCTTGGGATTGTCACGGGGGTACATGGTAAGGGAAAAGAAGTACCCAGACATGAGCCCTGGGGTCTTTTTTCTGGCCCATTCCACTGGAATCTACAAACCAGGAACACAACTTTATCGTGGATGCTTGTTGCCCAAATAACCTGATTGGGGCATCAAAAAGTGTTGATGCCTGTAGACATTTCCTGTAACAACAACTTGAAAACTTGTGCTGGGGGTACTTCATAGTCACAAGGCCTGTGGGGCTGTAAAAGACATCTGGCCTCCAGAAATGTTCTGGAGTAGGTAACTAAAAAAAATTCTAAACACGGAGGACCTTTAAGAAGCCAGTTTTGAAAGGTAAATTTAACATAACACTTTTTGGATTTTTTTTTTGAAAACATATTAAAAGATGCTCTACATTGTTAATTATTTGATGAATGCAAATCAGAACTAGAAGGAGGTATCACTGGATACCAGTCACAATAGTCATCACCAAAAAGCCCACAAGCAGTAAATTCTGGAGAGGGAGGGCATGGGGAAAAGGGAACCCTCCTACAGTGCTTTTGGGAAGATAAATTGTTAACATCCACGATGGAGAACAATACAGGGGTTCTGTAAAAAACTAGAGCTACTATATCTGTTAATCATACTTCTGGGCCTCTGTGTGGAGGAAAACCATAATTTGAAAAGACACGTGCACCCAAACGTTCACTGCAGCACTATTTACAATAGCCCAGACATGCGAGGAACCAAAAGGTCTGCTGTTAGAGGGATGGATGGATGGGTAAAGATGTGGTACATATATACAATGGAATATGACTTAGCCATAAAAAAGAATGAAATAATGCCTTTTCCAGCAACATGGATGGACCTGGACATGATCATACTAAGTGAAGGACCTCAGACAGAGGACAAATAACCTGTGGTATCACTTGTGGGTACTATCTAGTTGAACCAAATGAGCCTATTTCCAAAAGAGAAACAGACTCACAGAGATTGAACTTACGGCTAACAGTTGGGAGGGATCCCGGGGAGGGATAGATTGGCAGTCTGGGTCTGACATGTATACACTTCTATATTGAAAACAGGTAACTAAAAGGGGCCTAGTAAATAGCACAGGGAGCTTGGCTCAATATTCTGTAATAACCTCACAAATTTGAAAAAGAATATACACTTGTATATGTATAGCTGAATTACTTTGCTATACATCTGAAAGTAACACAACATTGTTATTCCACTATAATATAAAATTAAAAAAATTTTTTTAAATATTTACAGAATTTCAGAAAAGTGCAAAGAGGACTTCCCTGGTGGCCCAGGGGTAATGAGTCTGCCTGCCAATGCAGGTGACCTGGTTTTGATTCCCTGATTCGGGAAATCGCATGTGTTGCAGAGCAGCTAACCCCACGTGGCACAGCTACTGAGCCAGTGCCCTAGGGCCTGGGAGCCGCAACTAGTGAGCCCGTATGCCCGAGAGCCTGTGCTCTGTAACAGGAGAAGCCACTACAGTGAGAAGCCTCGAGCACCACAACCAGAGGAGTCCTAGCCACAACTACAGAAAAGGCCGCACAGCAACAAAGACAAGCACCGCCAAAAAGAAAAGTTAATGGAGAGTGCAAAGAATGGAATGATTTGCTGTGGAAACTGCATTTCCAGGGAATGGTTCCCCACCATAGAGAAGAGTCAAGTTGCTACTAGTTAAACATAAGAGCTCTTGTCTTCAGAAGCCCTGGAAACAACAGTGTAAGAGCTGAACCTGTCTTGGGATTTGTATAGATTTTGGATTTACTTTGGCTGCTCATAATGACGATTACAGTAATGCAGTAATAGTTGACTAATGAATTGTACAGAAAGAGCAGTGTCTATTATGTACTGTACATGGTAGATGCGCAACAAAATTGAAAAGACTTAGCTTGAGAGTCCAAGGCAGACTAAACATCCAA
>SJYW01030598.1:444660-456742 GCA_006410735.1 Raphicerus campestris | reverse complement strand
AGCAGAGACATTACTTTGCCGACTAAGGTCCGTCTAGTCAAGGCTATGGTTTTTCCTGTGGTCATGTATGGATGTGAGAGTTGGACTGTGAAGAAGGCTGAGGGCCAAAGAATTGATGCTTTTGAACTGTGGTGTTGGAGAAGACTCTTGAGGGTCCATTGGACTGCAAGGAGATCCAACCAGTCCATTCTGAAGGAGATCAATCCTGGGTGTTCTTTGTAAGGACTGATGCTAAAGCTGAAACTCCAGTATTTTGGCCACCTCATGCGAAGAGTTGACTCATTGGAAAAGACTTTGATGCTGGGAGGGATTGGGGGCAGGAGGAGAAGGGGACGACAGAGGATGAGATGGTTGGATGGCATCACCAACTTGATGGACGTGAGTTTGAGTGAACTCCGGGAGTTTGTTTTGGACAGGGAGGCCTGGCGTGCTTCGATTCATGGGGTCGCGAAGAGCTGGACACGACTGAGCGACTGAACTGAACTGAACTGAAGGACCTCAGTGAGGTTTGTCCATGGTAATTTCTAAATTACCTGTCCTGAAATTATTTCCATAATTTTGGTATGTCTTCAACTGGAAGCTCCTCTCCTTATCATATTCTGATCTCCCTACATGGATGAATGTATAGCCTGGGTAATTTTCCTATTAAAGGAGTCTTCTGTCAAACTTAAGCCTATCATGTTTCAAAATCCTTTACCCCCTAAATGTAAAAAATACCTGGCTACCAGTCCTTGACTGATAAAAAGATGACATGTCTGAAAGAAAGATGCTAAAAATCATACATGTACTCTATTGAAAATGATTAGTAGTAAAATATTACAAGATGCTTTCTTCTCAGGTCAGTATCCTACCTTCATCAACAAAATCTTCCTTATCATCTTTTGGAAGTTTTGATATCGTCACCCCTAAATCCCACTGTAAGTGCCAGGTTACAGGTGTCCATTAAATCACAGTGTATCTGAACCATTCCGCATCTTCAAATGAACATGCAACTTTAACCTCATCTGAAAGGTAGCAATTTACAGCAGCAGCTCAATACATAACAGGAAAGCCCTGTTTTAAGTACTTGGAAACAAGGTGTTTCTATAGCTTAATCTGTCTACATTCTAGGTCCTGTAAGTTCTTCTCTGAAACTCGAGTGTCTTTTCCAGGTACACATTCAGTTTCTCTGGAAAAGGGATTGGTTTCAGGTTATAAGTCATTTAAATATGGTCCTTTATATGCCAAGGTTCATCATCACTGTTCACTCCTGGAGGATGTCCTTGCAAATGTCTTCAACCATCCTTGCCCTTCTCTTATTCCTTCTTACTTATCTGCAAAGCCCTGGCCAATCCTTTGGGTCCAACCAGTTGCCTCACCATTTCTACATGCAAATTACTGATGCTGGAGGACATTCCCACAAACAGATGTCACTGAGTCAAATGGGATGTCACGCTTTACAGCTTTCTGGAGATGTGTAATTACGTAGTTATTTGCTTTTCTGTTGAGTGCTTGTATTTTCTCGTGGGGTCCCCAAGGTCAAAACAGTGTGTGGTCTGTTCACTATAGGATGCCCAGAGGTTAGCACAGTGGTTGGCATGCAGCAGCCTCACAAATATTTATCACCCAAGTGACCTGTTTACATCACGTTCTCCTCATGCACACTTGTTGGCATTTCATGGCATACCTTCTACTTTTTGGAGAAAAAACAAAATGAGGTCCAGAGAGGCCTTAGAGTCTCTATGAAGAATCAAGACAGTCCCAGCTAAGCTCCCCTGAAGTCTCTGGGTTCTTAACTTGCAGGTGACAAAGTGGGGCCATTGGAAGTGAAAGAAGAATCCCTGATCCCCAGTGGAGAGGAAAGAGACAAAAGACACATTCATAGACCTCACAAGAAATGCGAAATTGCTTCTTTCTGTTCCTCAGACAATTCTCTCCCCTCCCTGGCCGTCGTCTCCCCCTCCCAGTGGTGTGGACTCAGCTCTGAGCGCTATGCCCGGGCCAGGTGAGCTGAGGGTGGGCGGGCACACACCATGTCCACGCAGAGGAAGGAGGGCCCTTGCCTAACTCACAGTGAAAGCCGGAAGGGCTGGCCATGGGTGGACTCTGCTGCCCGGGCCAGGAGTTGGCTGCAGTGGAAGCACATGAAAGCTTGGCCTACGGACAAGTGCACTTGAGTCTTGGACATGTGGAGGGGACCGCCGGGTGCTCGGCTCCCTCACCCTATGCCAGGAGGGCTGTCAACAGGGGTCTTCCCTGAGAACTTGCAGGTTGAAGAGTCTGAGAAAAGCCCCTATCAGCTCTCTGTTGGCATTGCTCACCTTCACACCTGAGAGACCAAAAGACATGAGGTCGAATACTGAAGCTTCTGATGCTTCAGTCATGATTCAGTGCCCTTGTCTGCCAGATGGAGACTTGGTCTAAGCACTATGTATACACCAACTCACACAATCATAAGGCAAGCCCTACTATCATCACCAAGTGATGGGCAGGAAATCAAGAGGCACAGAGGGGTCTGTGTATCTGAACACCTTCCATTAAAGATGCTGGTGGCTATCACCTTGAATCAGGAGACGCATGCTTAGTTCAAGAAGTATTCATACTTCTTCCCACACATCTGACTCTTTGCAACCCCATGGACTGCAGCCTGCCAGGCTCCTCTGTCCCTGGGATTCTCCAGGCAAGAATACTAGAGTGGGTTGCCAAGCCCTTCTCCAGGGGATCTTCCCAACCCAGGGATCGAACCTGCGTCTTTTATGTCTCCTGCACTGGCAGGTGGGTTCTTTACCACTAGTACCACCTGGGATGCTTGATCATGATCGCCTGGCATGGTCTCCTGTGATAATAGCAAATACAGTCACACATAGAAGAAAGAAAGTGTGGCCAGGGTTTTGCAGGCATCACTCAAAGGTTTATGGAAACCATTTTATTATGTCATTTTCATCTGCTTGGTATGAACTTCATACTGGGCTCATATGTCACTTGTATAAACTTAAATTTGTTAGCTGTTTTTCTCAAAAACTGAGGGCTGGCTGGTTAGAATAAACTTTCTACCTTTGAGTCTCTAATCATCAGAGGAGAGGATGTGTAGGAAGACTCTTCCATCCACAGGACCACGGCCACACCGTTTACCACCATGTTTAATGATGTTCTATGTCACTGCAGTCATTTAAGTTTCCAGTGAGGAGGGGCTTCTAACATGAAGACAGGCAAGAACAGGNGGGGAAGAAGGGAGGAGACTGTATTCCAGATGAGACAGTAGCATGTGCAAAGTCCTGGGGCTGGAAGAGACCTGGTACAGCAGGGTCAAGATACAAGCCCTAGAGATGCTTATGTGAAGAGACTGGAGACTAGAGAGGTGGGAAAGGTGCAGATCGTACTACTCTCTGAGGCTGAGGAAGTGGAGTCCTCCCAATTTCCACCACATTCCCACTGTCACAGGAAGCTGAGATTTAAGAGAATAAGTGACTTGCCTAAAGGTTCTACAGATATCAAACAGTAGTTTGGGGGGCTTGAACTTGGTTTCCTAACTGCAAATATAGCATTCTTTGCAAAGGTAAAATACCTGCTGAAGTGTGANAGATTTAAGAGAATAAGTGACTTGCCTAAAGGTTCTACAGATATCAAACAGTAGTTTGGGGGGCTTGAACTTGGTTTCCTAACTGCAAATATAGCATTCTTTGCAAAGGTAAAATACCTGCTGAAGTGTGAGGATCAAGACAAACAGAGGCCAAGTACCAAATGTCAAAACCTTGAACTGAAGAAGGACCTAGGCAGCTCCCAAGCCCTTTGCTCCTTCTGGGGGCCTTTCCTCTCAAATTCCTGTGGATGCTGAGGACACCACGACAACACCTGCAGATCCTGTTCTGACTTAATCCCCTAGTTACTACTGGAGACTTTACTGCCTAAGACTCTGTAATCCTGTATCTCTCCCCTTTTGCTGGAAAATCATAAGAGGTTAGATTAGAAGAGGAAGAGNGAGGATCAAGACAAACAGAGGCCAAGTACCAAATGTCAAAACCTTGAACTGAAGAAGGACCTAGGCAGCTCCCAAGCCCTTGCTCCTTCTGGGGGCCTTTCCTCTCAAGTTCCTGTGGATGCTGAGGACACCATGACAACACCTGCCGATCCTGCTCTGACTTAAGCCCCTAGTTACTACTGGAGACTTTGCTTCCTAAGACTCTGTAATCCTGTATCTCTTCCCTTTTGCTGGAAAATCATAACAGGTTAGATTAGAAGAGGAAGATNTTTCCTAACTGCAAATATAGCATTCTTTGCAAAGGTAAAATACCTGCTGAAGTGTGAGGATCAAGACAAACAGAGGCCAAGTACCAAATGTCAAAACCTTGAACTGAAGAAGGACCTAGGCAGCTCCCAAGCCCTTTGCTCCTTCTGGGGGCCTTTCCTCTCAAATTCCTGTGGATGCTGAGGACACCACGACAACACCTGCAGATCCTGTTCTGACTTAATCCCCTAGTTACTACTGGAGACTTTACTGCCTAAGACTCTGTAATCCTGTATCTCTCCCCTTTTGCTGGAAAATCATAAGAGGTTAGATTAGAAGAGGAAGAGTGGCTCATTTTGCTGATTGATTTAAAAAAGCTACTCAGGGACTTCCCTAGTGGTCCAGAGGCTAAGATCCCATGCTCCCAATGCAGGGGCCTGGGTTCGATACCTGGTCGGGGAACTAGATCCCACGTGTTCACACCAAGGGTTCACAAGCTGCAACGAAGATTGAAAATCCTGCACGTCACAAATAAATAAGACTCACAGCAGCCAGATAAATAAATAATACTAAGAAAAAAAAGACACTCAATCTCAAATCTCAACAATTTGCTCTGCAAAGTGGAACATGTACTCCCCAGCCTCAAAGAGGAGAGCTCTACCCACTTGCTCTTAAAACTCTTTGTCCTTCACACAAGCTGCCCCACATTCATAGCATTATAGTATTAAAAAAAAGAAAACCAGGTCCACTTACACAAATTTTTGGATTCTTAGTTTTGACCTTTACTGGACGTCAGCAGTTCCAAGTGGTATTATGATAGGTGGTTATGGGCCTTTTCATTATGAAAATTGTTCAAATCTCATGGGAGAACTAAGCAGCGAAAGATAAACTGCAGAACTGAAGCGTGCATTGTAGCAAGACAGCCTTTGTTTTGCCTTGTTTTTGGTTTTTCAGCACAGCTCTTGTTGCTCAAGTGTTCTCAGGAAAACAGGGCTCCATATTTTATTCTAATAGCATCATTTTGGAGAGTGATGCTGTGTCCTTGGGAAGGGGTACTATTTCATTGCTTATCTAGTTCATACAATGAAAGCACAACAGCTAACCTCGTCTTTGTCCTCAAGTTTGGAAAAATTCCCCATTTTTAAATGCACATTACTGCTCAATTTGTTGCAGAAATTTTGGTTAGAGGAGAAAATATTTGTTTCTTTTCTGCTGGGTTGAGATATATTTCTTAATTTGAATAAAAGTTCCAAAAGGGAAAAAAAAACCAAACCCTTGCTACTCCCAGTTCACATTTCACCTCTAATAGGTACGAATATTCCATTTAGGAGTGCTTACATGAAGAAATGAATCCAGATATAGCTTTCTAGGTTCAACACAGTCATCCAGTGTTGAGACACGCCCTTGCAACCAGAGACCACGAACAACGTGACATCAATAGATGGTATCAGCTGTAAGTTATCTCCCCTGAAATACGCAATTACCTAATGACTGCTGTGAGAAATTAATGCAGACTTCTGGAAATATTGGCTTTGAAAGAACCAATGAAAATGAGTGGGAATAACCAGTTCTGGAGACATCTAAGGTGGAAGAGACAGAAAGTGGGAAGATTTAGGACCTTTATGAATCAAAAATAAACTTAAGTTGGTACTTCTCGCTCAGAGATTTATAAACGTGATTTATAAATGGCACCAAAAGAATAATGGTGACATCCTAGGATATTTATCACCTCTGAAACAGGAAATAAAATGACTCTCCTCTTGACTTCACAGGCACCGGAGGGCTTAAAATATGACCACATTATAATAATTGATCCTCGCTTTTTTAGTGATTAAACTCTGGGAAGTAAGAATAGCAGAATAATTGCATATTTCAGCTACACAGAACACCCAGCACATAGGAGGCCCCTGATAAGTTTGCTGAACTGAACAGAAATAAAAAGTGAAATGAGAGATATTTTGTAGAAAACGTGAAGTGGGTGAAAAGCACTAAATTACATATGCATGAGTCTTGTAATTGATAAATGCTGGGAATCAAGAAGAACAAGTAAGCAAAATATTCTACTTTAGTTAAAAGAAAACATGGATCCTTTCTGAGCCTCAGTTTCCTCACCTGTAAAATGGGCAGATTGCTCAGATGATGATGATGATGATGATGATGATGATGACTCTGAATGTGAATCTCACTGGACTTTGAGGTGCTCTCTGATCATTTCACATTCCCCAACACCTGACCTATGCCTTACAGCCATTCTAGACACAATTCCACAATTTCCTACTCCAGCAATACTGTTATATCCTGGGAGCAAGATGAGTGTCCACAAATCCTTTCACATCCTCAGGGTACTCAGTTAAAACCTGCTGATTTCACTTCCTTGCTCTCTGGTTTTGTCACACGGAAGCATTCATGGTAGGGGGTCCTTTCAGTCATACCCCTGACTCTCAGGTCCAGCAGGGGACACAGAGAAGATGGACCCCATGCCAGCAGCCACCTGGAAAAACCTTGTTTAAGTGACACAACAACCTTGAGTATGTTCCAGGGAAGTGAGTGATCAAGTGCACTAGAGAGGGTGGCTGGGCACCCCATTCTGAAATCTCTCTTTTGTTGTCAGAGGTTGTTAGAGATTTTTAATAATGAAGCTTAAGAGGTTAATTTTGTGAAAGGAATAAGAATTGCTTGCAGGGGCACGGGGCTCTAGTCCATAGGGCAGAGAAGAACCAGCAGTGTTTTCTAAAATGATTTACTAGACATGGGTAGAACTTGCTTTTGAGCAAACTCTGAGAGATGGTGAGGGACGAGGAAGCCTTGGCATGCAGCAGTCTGTGGAGTCGCAAAGTCGGACATGACTTAGCAACTGAACAACGACAAAGACCTTGCTAGAAATCTACCAGGAGCAAACCATCTAGAAAAGAACTAATGCATCAGAGAAAACACTTGATAACACAATTAGAATATGAGGAAATTTAGGGGCTTTCCAGACAGAGGCAGAGGCAAGTATGTGTATATATGAATTTGATTATGTCCAACTTCAGGCTGGAAAAAGAATGTAATATTTTTGAAGAGTACAGTCATCACAAACTCATGGTTGCCAGGGGGAGGGGATAGTTAAAGGACTTTGGGAAGGTCATGTACACACTGCTATATTTTAAATGGATACCAACAAAAACCTACTGTATAGCACATGGAACTCTGCTCAATGTTATGTACCAACCTGGATGGGATGGGGCCTGGAGGAGAATGGGTGCACACACATGTATGGCTGAGCCCCCCTCTCTGTTCACCCGAAACCATCACAACATTGTTAATCGGCAACATCCCAGTACACAATGTTTTTGGAAGGAAAAAGAAAGAACATACTGAAAAAAGAAAAAGAAAAAAAGAGTAGAGCTATCGGGGAGAGGGAGACGGCTGGGGTTGATATTTATCTTTTGAATGTTCAGTACAGTTAGCAGGTATCCCAAGATGGGTGGAAATTCGTTTGCAGCTATGTTTCAGCAAAATGGTGTATGGGTCTGAGAAAAAAGAAATGAGACTGCTGGCAGCACAAATATGATTCCCCATCACAGGCAGTGGCAGAGGGCAGGCGTGGGAACACCATGTCTGTCTTTAGCTGCTTCAGGCAACGGTAAATTTTTTCCCCCTCCTCTGCTTTGGTTTGCTTCAGGGACTTTTCCTTGAAACCCTTCCAGAGTTGAGTTAGAAACCAAGAGTCTGAAGCTCTGGAAACTTCTCTCTGATCTCATTCCATCATGGTCTTGGATGAACTCACTGATAGCTAAGTTTGGCTGTGGTAACATTTGCTGTGTGTGTCCGAGGAAACTGCAGGCGTATTATACCTGCCCTAACTGCTATCCTAGGCTTTGCATATGAACTCTAGCTGGAAATAATACAGGCTCCTTTTTACTGACATGAATGTATTGGCCCAAACACATAATTTTAATGTTTTTTATGGGAAGTAGTTAATTTACAATGTTGTGTTTGTTTCAAGCATACAGCAAAGTGATTCAGGTACATATATATGTGTATATATATATATTACTCTTCATAGTCTTTAAAAAATTTTAGTGAATAATTTTTACTAAAGTAATTTACTTTTCATATTCTTTTCCATTATGATTTATTATAGGATATTGAATATACTTCCTGTTTTCAAAACCTACAGTTGGAGCTTATATGTTCCCCCATTCTCTTCACTAGCTTTTTAGTTTGGCAGGGATGTGGTTAATACCAAANAGTGAATAATTTTTACTAAAGTAATTTACTTTTCATATTCTTTTCCATTATGATTTATTATAGGATATTGAATATAGCTCCCTGTTTTCAAAACCTACAGTTGGAGCTTATATGTTCCCCATTCTCTTCACTAGCTTTTTAGTTTGGCAGGGATGTGGTTAATACCAAAAACATTTCTTCTTTTAAATAAACGTCATAGAGACTTTGCTGGTGGTCCAGTGGTTAAGACTCTGCTTCTCAGTGCGGGGGATGCAGGGTCGAGCCCTGGCTGGGCAGCTAAGACCCCACAAGCTTCAAGGCCAAAATACTAAAACATAAAAGAGAAGCAATACTGTCACAAATTCAGTAAAGACTTTAAAAATGGTCCATATCAGAAAAATAATCTTTATACGTCACAGAGTCACACCCACCACCTACATGGCACTTTCATACTACACAAAGTGTTTTCTTCAGCTTTGCTCAAGGAGTAAGTGTCAAAGCTTGTAGAGCACCTTGGAAACAAAGCTCTCTCTGGATACAGGAGCAGATACGGGACGTGTGTGCACAAAAGGTTCATGAAGTGCTGTTCTAGAATCCAGAACTCCTTCTGCCCTGGAGCCTCTGTGTGGGGACCCCTGACTGCTCCACGGTCCCAGCTAAGAAAGCCAGCCTGGCCACCATGACTGGCTTTCCTCACCCCCCACCTCATTACAACACCCCGTCGTGCTTGCCATCAGCACCCAGAGTGCCGGTCACAGGTGTGATTTCACCTGAGTAACTTGGCGACATCGCCTCCATCTGAGTGGTGAGAACTGTGAAGACTGTGACCTTTTTAGTTTGTTTTGCGACCACTGAGGCACTGTCAGTGACCGTCCCTTCCTGGCATACTGCAGGTGTTCAAAAAACTGCTTGTTGAAAAAAACAACCTAATCTGAGCATTTCCTCCTAACATACCGTATCGGTCCATCTCTGCAGAATATTTCTGGGGCAAGTACTGGCCTTACCGCACCTCTTGAAAGCCCTGTTCTCCACCGTTAAACAGAAATGACTCAGCAACAGTGGTGCCAAGGATGTCCACACAAGTTGCTCTCTCTGCATCCACTCCCAAACTTCAAGCATTCCTCTGGAGATGACAATCCAACATGATGATCCTCTCTGACCCAATTTTGGAGACCTGGCTGTCCTCACCTTCTCTAGAGACGCTGGCTTTCTCTCTTGGTCCCCAGAGAATGGCTTGCTTGACAACATGTAACAGTGGTCGGTGCAGTATCGCGCCATACAAGGTACAGGTCTGCATGCTCACACATCTCAGAGTGTACTTGCACACTCCCAACACCCTAGCAGGAGGAGGAGTGTGGACTCTTGTGCTTCAGAGGAAGAGTCTACTGTTCAGAGAGGCTCAGAGAACTTTCCACAGCACAAAGCTACTCCATGGCGCGACCCTGAATCTCCCCCTTTTACACATCAATGCTGCATAAACGAGCTCTCTGCTTTGTCTTCTCACCTAGGCCGTGGATGCTGTGAGCACAGGGGCTGTCTTCAGGTTGTTTTTTTTTTTCTCAGCGTGTGGTCCATAGAACACAGTAGGCACTCAATACATGCTGGCCTTAGGACAACTAGAGGGTGAGTCTCCACTGAGATACCTTGTGGGTGGAGTCCCTCTCCTGCTTTAATCAAACAATAAGGTGACCCTCCACTTGGAGGCGGTCTCAGACTGATACTCATATGCCCCCAGAAGCTGCAGATCCACCTCCATGTATCAGAGGACAAAACCAAGTACGGTTTCTTGGTCAGTACTCCTGAAGTTGACCCATGTTCCCTTGCAGTTTAGCTTACACTGTAAGCATAAGCTCACTGGTGTAAGATTTACTTTTGGCCTCCCTCCCGCTTCTTCTCATGAGGGTCAGCCCCATAGGGCAGGGGCTCTGCTCTCCCTGGCAGCGCCTGATACTTGGCACGATACCAGGACCACAGAGGGACCTCTGAGGGTCTGTGGAAGGAAGGAGTGAGGGGACCTGCCCAGGGTCAGGTCTGCGTGTGAATTAGTTCTGAATCAGGATAAATGCTCTCCCTCATGATTCCAGGCAAGTCACTCAGCTTCTTTCACTCTCAGTTGTCTTGCCTGTAAATGGAACTGATAACAGTATCTGAACTTTAAGGGGCTATGTGAAAATTACATGCATACAACGCATATATATTTTCTTGGGCTCCAAAATCACTGCAAATGGTGACTGAAGCCATGAAATTAAAACACGCTTGCTCCTTGAAAGAAAAGCTATGATAAACCTAGACAGTGTGTTAAAGAGCAGAGACATTATTTTGTGGACAAAGGTCCGAACAGTCAAAGCTATGGTTTTTCCGGGAGTCACGTATGGATGTGAGAGTTGGACCATAAAGAAGGTTGAGTGCTGAAGAATTGATGCTTTTGAACTATGGAGTTGGAGAAGACTCTTGAGAGTCCCTTGGAGAGCAAGGAGATTAAACCAGTCAATCCTAAAGGAAATCATCCCTGAATATTCATTGGAAGAACTGATGCTGAAACTCCCATACTTTGGCCACCTGATGCTGGGAAAGATTCAAGGTAGGAGACGGAGATGACAGAGGATGTGATGGTCGGGTGGCATCGCCGACTCAATGGACATGAGTTTGAGCAAGTTCTGAGAGGTGGTGAAGGACAGGGAAGCCTGGTGTGCTGCAGTCCATGGGGTTGCAAAGAGCTGGACATGACTGAATGGACAGCGACAACACAGGTATATAGGGCTATCCAGGTGGCTGAGTGGTACAGGATCTGCCTGCCATGCAGGACATGCAAATTTGAGCCCTGGGTTGGGAAGATCCCCTGGAAAAGGAAATGGCAACCCATTCTAGTACTCCTGCCTGGGGAATCCCATGGACAGAGGAGCCTTGCGAGCTACAGTCTGTGAGGTTGCAAAGAATCGGACACGACTTATCGACTAAACAATGACAACGTGTGTATATAAACCATGTGCACTGAGAATAACATTCAGTAAGTTATTTATCATTGCTGTTACTGTTATTTATTTTATGCTGATAGGCATAAATCTCCAAATCATGAGAAACATTCACCCTGGCCCTTCACTATTCATTCAAAGACAAATAACGCAATCATGGAATTGTTTCCTCCTTTGGCCCTTTCTTGACTGTGGCTGCATATGGAACAGAATTGGTTCTGAAACCTTAGGGCCAACTGAGAAAAAAGATGCGCTGATACCAGGTTGACTCCTCCGTGGCAGTCGAGCCCCTCCCTTCACTCTTAGGGGAACAGCCTCTGGCTCCTGGATTCTACTCTGTGGACAACCGTGAACAGAAACTTCATCAGCGTGCGAGAGGTAAGACAGACACGCCGAACAACTTAAACTTCAAAATCTGCAAAGTTTTCCAGAGACCGAGCCCTATCCAACAAAGCTTCAGTGTAGAAAGTTGCCACAGCATGAATTAGAAAGGAGAAAATGCCAGTCCCAGGGCAAGAGAGGCACCCCTTGTTACGGAATCACTCCAAAAGGGAACACGACACTGTAAGTGCAGCAGAGGGTGGCCAGTATCTAATACGGACAGGATGTGCAATACGTTACTCACATCGAGCGTTTCATAAGCTAGACAAAAAGGAATGGAATCCCGGATATAAAAAACCATTGAGATTCTCGG
>SJYW01030598.1:385330-433126 GCA_006410735.1 Raphicerus campestris | reverse complement strand
GGAGCGAGTCTGGTAATTCTATGGTAAACTGCAACACAGGGAGGAGACTGTTATCTTCCCAGATGTCTGACAAATTAACTGTTTCCATTGCTTTAATGCGCTGAATGGTAAGTGTCTGCATTATTTGGTTTATGCGTTGTTTGTTCACAAAAGAGACAACATTTTGCTGAAGAGTTCTTTATATAGAAACAGGCAGACATGCAAACTCTCAGGAAATGTGTTTATAAAGACTCCGGCTCTGACTCTAAGTCTTACAGATGTCTTCTCTTCTGTTACAACAAATGTTATGGTTTGGGAGAATTCTTCTGTGAGTGAAGAATGCTTTATGCTAAGAAAAAAATAAAGCAGCGTTCTGTATTTTTTCTAGATCTTTATAGCTTATCAACCCCTCCCACCGTTACTATTCATGATTTACTTTCCTTCAGAATTGGGGGGAGGGGAAGGCTTTAAAATAAGATATTTCTTCTTGAGGCTTTTATTAATATTTGTCCTTTATTAAATATTGACTAAATTAAAAAACATCAAATATATATGTAACTGTAAACAATGTTACAATGAAGACTTATAAACCTCCCACCCATTTTGAGAAAAAGAACACTACTCACATGTCACCCCGACAAACTCAACATCTCACTCCCATGAATGATCAGAGCGCCATGAATAGCCAAGAAGAATGTACCAAGGCGACTCTGGGAAGGGGACCTGCTCTGTTGGGGATCAAAACTTACTGCAAAGCTGCAAGAGGATACAATAGATGCCCTACATGCAATGCTGGTGCAGGGACAGGAAAGGAACCAGAAACAGCCCCGGCCATACAGGGAGGCTAGCACGACCCCATGACTCGCAAGAGACAGGCTTTTCCCCAGGTGGTACTGGAACACCCATATGAAAAAATGAAGCTGGACTCCAACCTCACACCATATATAAGACGGGAACTGGAAAAGGCTAAATTTATATTAAACTTTTAGAAGAAAACAAAGGCTGGTAGCTCTATGACCTCACGGTAGAGATCACATTTGCCGACAGAAACTAAAAGCACAAATCGTAAGAAAAGACTGTTTGATGATGTTCAGCTAAGGAATTTGGTTCATTGGGAGACATCATCAAGAGAAGGGAAAGATATGCGACAAACGTGGAGAAAATGTTTAAAACTCATAACAGGCAAGGGACTCGTATCTGGACTATTGTTTAAAATTCCCACAGGCCAAGAGAAGAAGATGCAAAATCCAATAGAGAGCTGGGCAAACCCTGAACAGACACTTCACCAAAGGAAAATGAACTCCAAGAAGACGAAGATGCATTTGAAAAAAAATACAGTCGGCCCCCTATAATTGCAGGTTTCCCATCTGGGGATACGCAGAGCTGACTGTATTCACTGCACTACACCATTTTACAAAAGGGACTTGTGTGTTTGTGGATTTGGGTGCCTGCAGGGGCTCCTGGAACGATTCCCTGAGGATACTGAGGGTGAATGTGCTCAGCATCATTACCAGTGTGAATAAAGCAGATTCAAACCAGAGTGAGCTACCTCTCCATGTTCGCTAGGTGGGAAAGTTAAAAAGTCAGATAATACCAAGTGTTGACAGGGATGGGTGGCAATAAGAATCTCTACCAAGATGATGAGAAATAATTTGGCATTAGTGAAAATGAAAAGGTACATCCCCAAATGCCCTCCTTTCCTCCACATCCTGTCTTTTCATCCTCCCTGACTGCCTTTCTCCTTCTTTCCTTCTTTCCACCCACCTAGCTACATGTAATTACCTATGTGTCTCCTAAAGCAGCGATTCTCTAAGGGTGGTGCCCAGACTGGAAGCAACTAAAACCTCACGGTGATGCACAGGACCCAGTGTTTTGACAGATCTCCCATGTGATTTATGATGCCTGTTCACTTTCAGAACCTGTCCTAGAGGGTTTTTTATGCCTTGAAACAGGTGTCAGAATGAAAGTTACAAAATGAGAGTCCATTCTCCTCTTCCACTGGTCTTTGCTATCCAAAAGGCAAAAAAGTGAGACTATT
The DNA here is from genome assembly GCA_006410735.1 of Raphicerus campestris. Classification (NCBI taxonomy): domain Eukaryota; kingdom Metazoa; phylum Chordata; class Mammalia; order Artiodactyla; family Bovidae; genus Raphicerus; species Raphicerus campestris. The sequence continues at coordinate 431,109 of SJYW01030598.1, read as the reverse complement.
CTAAATACCCAGGGAGTATAGGGAGTGAGGGGAGGACAGGTAGACATTCACATACTCGTGGGTATTACACAGACAGGCTTATGTGGGGGGAGGTGATTTTGCAATACTTATAAAGAACCTCTAAAAACACTGATCCTCTGATAAAAGAACTAGAGGTGTGCCTAAGAGAACTATCTAAGACTGGCCAATGATGTTTAATTGACGGATATATGGTGAGATAAGAGTCCTGCAGCTTAAACGGCCCTAGCAGTGGGGTCCGTAAATCATGAACTGTCATTAGGAGACAGCTAACTGACTCATCATCACAAAGAAGTCCCTGATCAAACTTACTTCCCCCCAATTTCAGAAAATCAAGATCCATTTGGGTAACAAGGTCCTTTATAAAAACACATTGTCTTCTGACAGGAGGATTCTGCCCACCTTCGTTGACATTATTCGGAATTATTTTCATTAGATTACCTTCCTGTTGACTACTGGGAAAGGGATGTTTGGAGTAGGACAGTCTGTGGTTAGGATGACACAGGATAACTTTGGAGCCTAGGGTGATCCTGACAAGGGAAATGGTTAAAACAAAACAAAACAAAACTCTGAAGGTTCGTGAAGTTCTATCTGAAAAACTTCTGATTAGTAAATACGTAAACATGTCCTGACTAGTTATTGGTTACATGCCAGGACTGGGTGTGTGTGTATGTATGTATCTTTTACAGACAGAACTTCACTTACCTACAAGTTTTCACTTGTAAACTAGAGAGTACATAAAAAATCTACTGGAAAATTCTGCTTAAGCAAAATAAAGTAACCTTTTTGGTATTGACCTACAGATGGTTACATTTTTGATCTGCATTTGAATGTCTGAGATGAAGAGCTTGTCTTGCTGCCTACTTATCCAAAGGGCTTCCCTGATAGCTTAGTTTGTAAAGAATCTGCCTGCAACGCAGGAGACCCCAGTTTGATTCCTGGGTTGGGAAGATCCCCTGGAGAAGGGAAAGGCTACCCACTCCAGTATTCTAGCCTAGAGAATTCCATGGACTGTATAGTCCATGGGGTTGCAAAGAGTTGGACACAACTGAGCGATTTTCCAACCAGTCCATTCTAAAGGAGATCAGTCCCGGGTATTCTTTGGAAGGAATGATGCTGAAGCTGAAACTCCAGTACTTTGGCCACCTTATGCTAAGAGTTGACTCATTGGAAAAGACTCTGATGCTGGGAGGGATTGGGGGCAGGAGGAGAGGGGGACGACAGAGGATGAGATGGCTAGATGGCATCACCGACTCGATAGACATGAGCTTGAGTGAACTCTGGGAGTTGGTGATGGACAGTGAAGAAGGAAGTAAAACCGTTCCCAGGGAGATGAATATTAGGTATGAATACTAAGTCAACATTCCCAAGGAGATGAAATACTAGGTACTAGGTCAGCTTTACTGGGACGGAAAGCCCCAAAATTTTAAAGAAAGGGAACAATAAATACCACCAGGTGTCTCACTGCAATGTTTGATCAGCAACCTAAGAAACAGGATCTAGCTCTAGGAAACAGGACCTTGATGCTAACAACAAATATCACCAATAGTTACATAAACTTGCTTGCCTGCCAACCAACCATGCTTTGCTGAGTAGCCTAGCTTCACCGGCCCCGCCCCCCGAACTATAGGATAAAAGGCTCCCAAAGCGGGCGCTCAGGGCTTCCCACCTTCGATTGGCCTGGTGGGGGCCCGGTTCCGAAATTATCAATAAACCTTTTCTTTCTGAACTCCGTCTGGTGGTCTCTATCGGCAGCTAGTCCCTTACAGACAGGGAGGCCTGGCATGCTGCAATTCATGGGGTTGCACAGAGTCAGACGCAACTGAACTGAACTGAACTGAGCAACTTTCACTTTCACTTTATCCAAAAGAAGACTTAAGAAAAACATCCTGCTTGATGACTAGTAAGACTGGGAAAGGGACCCGTTCCCAAAGTTCCCCAAGAGACACATACAATGCAATATTCCCTTGGTGGGGAAATGAGAAAATGGGCCATTTGAAGTTGACGAATTCACTCTTGATGGTTTCATGCTTGCCTCTCGCCACACAGCCCGACAGCATCTCACTAATATTATGACACCGGCCATACCGCTGAAGGGGATACTGCCAGGAACACGGCTCTGCACGCTTCAGGGAGGATGCCACGTCCCCTGCTGAATCCCACAGAGGCAAAGAATGCATGAGGATTGTTCCGGCTCTGGTGGGCCTCTGCTCAGAGCTGCTGACAGTATTCTTTCGCATCTCTTCCTCTTCAACTTAGCCACAGCCTCTCCCTGCATTATGCATGCGGGTAAGAAAAGTCATTTATAAAAACTGCATTTTTTTCACTGCTCTGTATGTCTGTTTCTGGCCGCCCCTGCAGGTGGGTGACAAGAATGCAGCGAGTGGGGCAGAGCCCTCCCCTGGGACCCCTGGCTGCCTGCCTCAGGGCCTTGTGCAGCTGTATCTGTGGGAGCCATTAGAGGCTGGGGACCTGGGCTCATCTGTCACTGTGCAAACCTTTCCAGACCAAGGCGGGACCCAGTTGAGCCATTCCTCATTCAGAAGCTAATTTGGTAAGCACGTCCTGATTAGTTATTGGTTATGTGTCAGGACCAGGGGTGTCACAGAGAACAGGCAGTGTCCCCACCTTCATGTTTTCCTGGGCGCTGGAGACAAATGATAAGCAAGTTAATAAGTGTGTGAGCTGTGACAATGCCAGAAAGGAAATAAACTCCACACAGAGGGGTCAAAGCTGGCGGAGGTGGGGGGAGCCTCAGATCAGGGGAACTCTCAAGGGACAGGGACATTTAAGCTGCAGCCTCAAGGTTGCATTGGTGAACTACGTGGCAGAGGAAGGGAACGAGCCATGGGAAAGCCTTGGGAGGGAAGGAGGGTTCTGGGTACTGAAAGCAGCCTGTGGGGACCAGGGCAGGTGAGGCGGGGGAAGGAGTGAGGCGTGAGGCTACGGAGCCAGAGAGGAGGCCAGCACATGCAGGGCCCTGCAGCCTCAGATAAATGGCTCCTCTCACACCAAGGGCACTGGGGAGCCAGGGAGCGAGGCACAGAGAAGCTCAGGGATCCCTGGGTAAACATGTTGCCTGAATGAATGAAAAATACCTGTCTGCATCCCTCTGCTCTCCCTCCTCACCGTCCTGGGTCCCAACCAGGGTCCTCTCATCTAGCAGCTAGCTGTCTTTCAGGGTTCCTAACTAAGTTCCCTTGTTTCTTTTCTTGCTCCTCAGCTCTCACTGACACATACAAAATCCAACATGTTCAATCAGCCATGTGCTGAGGTAAACGTGGTGATGAAACCCTCCAGGAAGTCACAGTATAATAGAGGTGGATCAGTGAGCAAAGAACCACAGAGACCAAGTGGAAGAAGGTACAGGGATAGAGTGATGCGCAGGGCCTTGTGGGATGGCTCAGTGGAGGGGTTCACGGGGAGGAACAGGGCATCATGGGAAGGCTCAGTGCAGGGCAGCATGGGAAGCTCAGTAGAGGAATACAAGGGTGTGCATGGCCTCATGGGAACACTCAGAAGAATATCTAAGCTGGTTGGTGGTTAACTGGGCTTAGTACTATGGGGAAAGCAGGACAACTCCTTTTTAGTTCCCCCATATACTGTAGCCCACCAGGCTCCTCCGTCCATGGGATTCTCCAAGCAAGAATACTGGAGTGGGTTGCCATTTCCTTCTCCAGNCATGGAAGTGGCGCTGGGAATGCTATCAATGATTCACAGAAGAGACTAGAATAGGCTGGAAAAAATGTACAAGAAGGGGCACGTGAACATGATAAAACCTCGCAGGGACCGAGGAGGAGATGGGATCTCATTAAGTAAAAAAATAACAGAGGTTACAGACTGCAGGATAGACCAGTGTGGCATCTTCAACAGTTTGGATCGGGTGATAATCCAATAAATTGGGAGTTCTGACCTAAATGCGTAGAGTTTTATTTTTTTATTTATTTTACATCTTTTGATACATTTTCCAGGTCGTGCACAGAGGGCCTTGCAGCTCTGTATGACAAATGTGAGCAGGTACAGAGCCCAGGCTGTCACCTAGGGATGGTCCCCATTTCCTTCTCAGGCTTCCTCACTGGCAATCTAAGCGGGTGTTGCACCAAGGTGCCCAGGCCCCTGTGATGCTGGTTTAAATACAAAATTTGAGAGTCTGGGGACTTTATTGGTGGCCTAACGGTCAAGACTCTTGACTTTCCACTGCAGGAAGCACTGGCTTGATGCCTGGTCAGGGAACTAAGATCCCACATGCCATGTGGCCAAAACAAACAGACGGAGCAGATGTATGGATGTGTGTAACTGCTCTAGTGTACAGCTGAAACACACACTGTACATCAACTATACTCCAGTAAAAATTAAAAAAATAAATATATGCTCATTTAAAGAAAAAGTCTGAGTGTAAGACCACAGGTGGAGACTACAGCCCAGGCTGCAGACTGACCCACCTTCCTCCTGCACCTGGGCAGGTGGTGAGCTCACTGCGGGGTGGGGAGGCGTGGGAATCAGCCTGCTCCCAGCACGGCAGCTCCAGCCCAGGGGTGGTGGGAGGAAAGCAGCATGGGAGTTATCGCCATGGGTGCAAACAGAAGCCTCACTCCATACCATCCTCCTCTTGANGCGGGGTGGGGAGGCGTGGGAATCAGCCTGCTCCCAGCACGGCAGCTCCAGCCCAGGGGTGGTGGGAGGAAAGCAGCATGGGAGTTATCGCCATGGGTGCAAACAGAAGCCTCACTCCATACCATCCTCCTCTTGACTCACTGCCTCCTTATGAATGAGTGGCCTGAGCCAGGCACCAAGATTGAGTGATGGACACAAAACAGAAGCCCTGCCCTCAGGGAACAGCCTCTCTGTGCTTGACTTGTGGCCTCTCTAGTATGACAGGTGCTCTAAGCTCACAGATGACTGTTCTGCTAGCAAATCTCAACCCTTCCTTAGCCTTTGGCCTGGGCAACCCTTCTGCAGCATCTTTCCACTCAGAGTCTTCCTGTGTTGACATCTGTGTGTTCCAAACTTCCAGCTGGAGGGAGCCACCATGATTTTTGATGTATTAGCCTCAAGACTATATTTACTTGATACTTTTCTTTAAAGCTATTCAGTTGGCTTTGTTTAAACGTAAGTATGTTCAAGTGAAATCTAATCCTGACTATAAATGGGAAACCTGTGTATAGAAATTATAGTGTACATTACCGTCTGAATTTCAAAAGAAAAAAGGGGTTCATTCTCAACCTCACAAATTCTTCTGGTGTCCCACCACATCGTGTGGAAGGTACATCCATTTGCTGCTGAACTTCGGCCTCACTGTGACCTTGCCCACATCTGTTTTGCCAGTCTTTTCTATCTCCGCCCCACCCCTCCAGGCAGACATTCCCAACCTCCTCACTTCATTACTGAGGCTGTGAGCTCTAACCAGCACACCCTCTGCACAAACCTCTGCGGTCGAAATCTGAACTCCATCCTTCAAATTCCGTTCTTCTTTAGACCAAACCCCAACTTCAGTTTCTGTCTCACTCCTGGGGGCAAGTCTATCTTCCCAATCAGTCAGTTCAAACTGGCAAAGATTACACTAAGAATCTGGGATACAATGTTGACTGTGGCCAGCTCCTTCCTTCTAAGAGAAAAGCTACAAGGTCCCAGAGACAAACTCTGCCGTGTTTTACGACCAATAAATGGCTTNAAGATTACACTAAGAATCTGGGATACAATGCTGACTGTGGCCAGCTCCTTCCTTCTAAGAGAAAAGCTACAAGGTCCCAGAGACAAACTGCCGTGTTTTACGACCAATAAATGGCTTCATTACAGTGAGTAATCAACAAGCCAGCATTTACGGAACATCTGTGCTCCACATCACACCAGCTGAGGGGATATGAAAAAAAATGGTCAAACTTTGTGTCTCTATTCAGGGAACTCACCACCTTTTCTGGAAGACAGGACTGAACTGCGAACTGGCAGGTAGAGGGGAAGTCGGAGCTGCAGACAGGAACCTGAGACACGCCCCTCCTTATAACCCCACTGGGGCAGTGCAGTGAAGCTCCTGGGGACCATGCTTCTGGGTCTGCTGTGATTGCTCCAGCCTCAGAGGCTGGAGCAGCTGCAATGTGAGCTGGCTGTTGTAAGATGGTGGGCATTTGGACCTACAAAGAAACAATGCAGGCTAGAGTCTGGATGTGTCGGGGGCACTTCCTGCTGGAGATGAAGCTGGGTGCCTGAGAAAGGCAAGCCCACGGGAACAATGGTCTGGAGGGCAAAGGGATGCTGGGACAAGGTAATGTCTGAGAAAGTGGCCTGGGACAGGTGTGCCTGTTGGTGCAAAGTGGGGAAGGTATAAATTGGCATGAGGGTAACACCAGGGTAAAGCTCTCGTCTGAATTCACAACTAGGGGTTCCAAGGGGCAAATCACTTTGTACTTTCTTTGGCGGCTGTCAGGTGGAATGATAGCCCTAAGTGGCTCTGGGAAATCCAGGTTCTCTTTTTCATTCCTGGTCAGATTTTTGGACTCAGGACATGCCCCTGTAGCAGACTATCCCTTCCGACAGCCTGTAATTGAGCCATAGGCTACAGGACTCTTCGTATCTGAAGGACCTTGGAGGACAGAAGCAGCATGAGCTGGATGGATGACTGGGCCACTAAGCAGACGTTTGCTCAATATCTTAAAATCACTCAGAAGATAAACAGGTCACTGCGACGGAGAGACTTACTTGAGGGGGAAAAAAAAGCAGTGCAAAGTGAAGCTTCATAATTCACCTGTTCCTATAAGGTTCATGTGCTATCAAGTCTGAAATTACTTACCAGGCTTCTATCCTGGATTTATTTTCTATATAAAAGCGCACTTGGACGAATAAGTAAGTAAACACTATTATGACCAATGGTTGGTTTTAAGAGAAAAATGCTCTCTTACCAATGGCAATACTAATTTTTTTTTAACATTCTCGGGGAAAATAAAACAACACGATATACTTGAGAAGCAGGTATGAACCACTGACATTGTACTTAATCTTTAAAACGGACATATGTGTGTCCAAAAGCTAATAAAGTTCCCTCTAACATAAATGGAGGGAGGGGGCAAGTAAGACACTGGATCACAGGCAGGACTCAAGCTTTGGCTTCTGATGGGATGGGCAGAGCCCAAGGGCAGGGGAAATTGAAGTGACTTAAAATAGTCCCTGATAGGATATATCTGATATTACTGCGCGTGCTGAAATGGAACCATAATACCGGAGAAATACAAGGGTGTAAACCCCATTACTGTGTGTCCAAATGTTTTGATGGCTGGACCTCAACATAATTCAGGTGACTCACCCGTGGGACGCGCAGACTTGGGCTGGGAAATATCAGCGAGAAAGCCACCCAGCAGGCGCACAGAAAACATAATTGATTTTATGGGACGAAGCGAGGGCCGCTAACAGCTTCCTTCACTCCGCACCTATCACTGCAGAGGAGTCCCCTCAGCATTCCATGCTCTCTCCGTTGTTTTTGCGTTCATCTACCATGACCTACCTTGGGGCGAGGTATTTCATTACAAAAAAAGGAACAAATATATGATTCTGTCAACAGTGGGTGTTCTTTCAAAGCTTTGCTTGCCCAAGCCATACTTCAGTCTCACTCGCTTGCACACCAGCTCATCTTTGAATTCTACCATGTATGCTACGGACCAATCGTTTTCCATCACCAGGAGCTCACGGACTGGTAAACTTAAAAGGGTAAAGATATCTGAGGACCAGGAAAATGGCCTTAGTATAATAAAACATTGTTTTATCCGTGCATTCATTTGTTGGGACTATAATCAGAAAAAAAAATTCAGTGGACTTAATGTAAAATTTTAAATATCAGAATTAATTTTTATTTCCAAAATACCACACTGTTCTATTTGAGTATTTGGTCACTTTAAGGACAGAAAGCCCATGTGCCAGGGAAGCTACAGAAGAACATGGAAACCAGGCTGCTTCTGGTAATTTCTCTGACTTTAGGAAGAAGGGTTACCTAGGGCACACCAAAGAGGATAGAGCATGTTTTCTGCTTACTTCCTTCTCTCCAATGTGTGTGAATGTGTTCAGTCTCTCAGTCTTGTCCGACTCTCTGTGACCCCATGGACTGTAGCCGGCCTGGCTCCTCTGTCTATGGAATTCTCAGGCAAGAATACTGGAGTGGGTTGCCATTTCCTTCTCCAGGGGATCTTCCAGACCCAGGGACTGAACCCACAATTTCTGCANACTTTAGGAAGAAGGGTTACCTAGGGCACACCAAAGAGGATAGAGCATGTTTTCTGCTTATTTCCTTCTCTCCAATGTGTGTGAATGTGTTCAGTCGCTCAGTCATGTCCGACTCTCTGTGACCCCATGGACTGTAGCCGGCCTGGCTTCTCTGTCTATGGAATTCTCAGGCAAGAATACTGGAGTGGGTTGCCATTTCCTTCTCCAGGGGATCTTCCAGACCCAGAGACTGAACCCACAATTTCTGCATCCCCTACATGGGCAGGTGGCTTAAAGCCACCTGGGAAGTCCCTCCTTCTTTCCAATACTGAATTGTAATGCACCACATTGGTAGGCTTTATGGCTTACCATCTTCTTTATTTTTAAAAATTAATTTATTTTAACTGAAGGCTAATTACAATATTGCAGTGGTTTTTGCCATACACTGACATCAGTTAGCCATGGGTGTTCATGTGTCCCCCATCCTGAACCCCCACCTCCCATCTCCCTCCCCATCCCATCCCTCGGGTTGTCCCAGTGCACTGGCTCTGAGTGCCCTGTTCCATGCATCGAACTTGGACTGGTCATCTATTTCACATATGGTAATATACATGTTTCAATGCTATTCTCTCAAATCATCCCACCCTCACCTTTTAAAATTGAGGTATAGCTAATTTACACTGCTGTGTTAGCTTCAAGTGTCCAGCAAGTGATTCAGTTATATATATACAGGTAGGTACTCTTTCCCAGATTCTTTTCCATTATATGTTACTATAAAATAGTGAATATACTTGCCTGTACTACACAAGTATTAATTTCCTTCCTCCTGCCTCTCTATGTACTCCTGTCAGGGGCATTTCATCAGAGAAGAAATGCTCTTCCATCTAAAAATACCCTTCCCATTCATCACCCATGAGCACGCACCTACGGTATGAGGGGCAACCGAGTGAAGTGTCAGGGATCAGGGCTCAGATGCCCACATTTCAAATCCCAGCTCTGCCGGTAATTCAACACACGACTGTGGGATTGGGCGAGTGTCTTTCTAAGCCTCCATTTCCTCAGCTAAGCACACAGGATTGTCATGAGGCCTAACGGGAAAGCTTTTAGGAACCATTCAGGAAAGAGGCTGGCTCACAACACTTGTGTTAAGTTCTCTGCAGATTCCTTTTTTTTATTTCAATTTTCATTATTCATGTCCTCCAGAGATGATGCCAAGCCCTAGTTCCTTCTCTTGAGTAGCTCAGTGCCTTGGAAGGCCCTCCAATGCAGGCACTAAATTATCCTGCCATCTTCAGCTGTGCTCTGACGGATGTATGCAGAGGTGAGTGTGGGAAAAGGGAACCAGAAAAGGCTTCCCTTGAAGATCTCAACTCTGATACGGCTCTTATTTTCCTTCCCGGGAACGGAGCTTATCTATGGACCATGTGCAAATGTTACATAAAAGAAAGCTTTGCAAAAAAGCGAAATCATGGCGGGGACAATTCCCCAAAACACTTAGAATAGAATTACTCAGACTGTGGNGTGCTCTGACGGATGTATGCAGAGGTGAGTGTGGGAAAAGGGAACCAGAAAAGGCTTCCCTTGAAGATCTCAACTCTGATATGGCTCTCATTTTCCTTCCTGGGAACGGAGCTTATCAATGGACCATGTGCAAATGTTGCATAAAAGAAAGCTTTGCAAAAAAGCGAAATCATGGCGGGGACAATTCCCCAAAACACTTAGAATAGAATTACTCAGACCGTGGGCTGCATCAGAATCCCCCTTCTTGGGAAGTGAGGATTTTTAACTTTGTTTGTGAAAGGCAGACTCCTACCCTCCATCTGCTCAGTAGATCCTCACGCCCTTGTGTGTCACGTAGGTGAATCATGAGGTGAGCACCCTGATGGTGGAGAAGGTGGCTTCAACAACACAGACAAACCAGTATTGTTTGGATGATCAGCACACGTTCCTGTCTCTTTCTGCCATGATCTCTGTGACCAGGGTGGCAAACAGGCTTAAGGATTCGGAAGGAAAAAAAAGCTGCATTTTGACATTTGCACATGGTTTAGTACATAGTTACCTACTCNTAGGTGAATCATGAGGTGAGCACCCTGATGGTGGAGAAGGTGGCTTCAACAACACAGACAAACCAGTATTGTTTGGATGATCATCACACGTTCCTGTCTCTTTCTGCCATGATCTCTGTGACCAGGGTGGCAAACAGGCTTAAGGATTTGGAAGGAAAAAAAAGCTGCATTTTGACATTTGCACATGGTTTAGTACATAGTTACCTACTTTGAGGGTTTACCCCACCAAATGGTTTAAACAGTCCGCCCGTCTCTTCTTCACAAGGAAGCAAATTCACGATTCTCTAGCCACCAGTGGCGCAAGGAACACAGGCCAGTATAATTCAGAGCCACCCCCTGGAGACATGCACAATAGCTAACTGGAAGCCAGAGAAGCCATGGAAACACCTGGAAGGACCCATCCACACCTGCAGCACCAAAGTCAGAACAGGGTCTTTATATTTTAAACCAATCACCATGATGACCACGACCCAGTTTCCTCTGCCGTTGAGAACCTTCCTTTTCTCAGTGCGCTGTGGTGTGTGGTGTGGCTGGTCACAAGGCTGATTCTCACGGCCCTTTGAACCTCCAACGCTTGTATGTTTCTTTGAGTTTCATTTAAAGTCTGGGTTTTGAGAGATCGGGAGAAGAAATCACAGATAATTACAGCTGAAAATATTCTCATTTCCTGGCGGCGCTAACAAGTGAAACTACAAGTAATGATGTAATCCAACTTGTCAAAAAGGAACACATGAAAAGAGGAGACAGAAGGCAGGTCAGAGCCTTGGGACCCGGCATGCCGTGTCATCTTCTAATTAACTAACTGATCCTTTAAACTGTCAAACTCGGAGAGGAACTCCCTGGCTTGGTGTCTGATTAATATTCATATGTGGGCATGGGATGCTCTGATTTAGGTCCCAGTGGTTGTAGTTAAACATCAGTCTTTAAAAAAGAGAGAAATAAAACCCTGCCTGGCCAGCCTCAGTCTCCAGGTCTTATATTCATAGGGAAATGAGGGAAAGCCATTCTGGAGTCTGTAATCCTCGGTGAGCACCAACCCTTCACGGATGCACACTGATTTCTGAATCATGATGAGGACACATATATTGAAAAAATAATTATTTTGCTTCTCCCTCCTGGCAGTCACATTGTTAATCACACTCTGTGCCTCATTGTTAGATAAGGGAACAACGCGTGTAAAATCACACAGCATTCGGTAATATAATCAACCATTTAATTTCAAACAAAAATAATTNGAAATCATGGCGGGGACAATTCCCCAAAACACTTAGAATAGAATTACTCAGACCGTGGGCTGCATCAGAATCCCCCTTCTTGGGAAGTGAGGATTTTTAACTTTGTTTGTGAAAGGCAGACTCCTACCCTCCATCTGCTCAGTAGATCCTCACGCCCTTGTGTGTCACGTAGGTGAATCATGAGGTGAGCACCCTGATGGTGGAGAAGGTGGCTTCAACAACACAGACAAACCAGTATTGTTTGGATGATCAGCACACGTTCCTGTCTCTTTCTGCCATGATCTCTGTGACCAGGGTGGCAAACAGGCTTAAGGATTCGGAAGGAAAAAAAAGCTGCATTTTGACATTTGCACATGGTTTAGTACATAGTTACCTACTTTGAGGGTTTACCCCACCAAATGGTTTAAACAGTCCGCCCGTCTCTTCTTCACAAGGAAGCAAATTCACGATTCTCTAGCCACCAGTGGCGCAAGGAACACAGGCCAGTATAATTCAGAGCCACCCCCTGGAGACATGCACAATAGCTAACTGGAAGCCAGAGAAGCCATGGAAACACCTGGAAGGACCCATCCACACCTGCAGCACCAAAGTCAGAACAGGGTCTTTATATTTTAAACCAATCACCATGACGACCACGACCCAGTTTCCTCTGCCGTTGAGAACCTTCCTTTTCTCAGTGCGCTGTGGTGTGTGGTGTGGCTGGTCACAAGGCTGATTCTCACGGCCCTTTGAACCTCCAACGCTTGTATGTTTCTTTGAGTTTCATTTAAAGTCTGGGTTTTGAGAGATTGGGAGAAGAAATCACAGATAATTACAGCTGAAAATATTCTCATTTCCTGGCGGCGCTAACAAGTGAAACTACAAGTAATGATGTAATCCAACTTGTCAAAAAGGAACACATGAAAAGAGGAGACAGAAGGCAGGTCAGAGCCTTGGGACCCGGCATGCCATGTCATCTTCTAATTAACTAACTGATCCTTTAAACTGTCAAACTCGGAGAGGAACTCCCTGGCTTGGTGTCTGATTAATATTCATATGTGGGCATGGGATGCTCTGATTTAGGTCCCAGTGGTTGTAGTTAAACATCAGTCTTTAAAAAAGAGAGAAATAAAACCCTGCCTGGCCAGCCTCAGTCTCCAGGTCTTATATTCATAGGGAAATGAGGGAAAGCCATTCTGGAGTCTGTAATCCTCGGTGAGCACCAACCCTTCACGGATGCACATTGATTTCTGAATCATGATGAGGACACATATATTGAAAAAATAATTATTTTGCTTCTCCCTCCTGGCAGTCACATTGTTAATCACACTCTGTGCCTCATTGTTAGATAAGGGAACAACGCGTGTAAAATCACACAGCATTCGGTAATATAATCAACCATTTAATTTCAAACAAAAATAATTGAATATGTAATTTATTCAAAGCAAGCTAGAATCGATCATTTCCTTAAACTATAATAAGTGGCAACCTGGACATTTATTCATTTGGCACAGGCTGCAAAAGAATATATTTCCTTGTACTACTGACTTCCCTTAACTAAAAGGTGTTTCAACTGGGTTAAATGGGCAGAAGGCCTAAACAGACATTTCTCTAAAGAAGACATACAGATGGCCACAAAGCACATGCTCAACATTGCTCATTAGTAGAGAAATGCAAATCAAAACTACAGTGAAGTACACCATTTCACACTGGTCAGAATGGCCATCATTAAAAAGTATACAGATAATAAATGTTGGAGAGGGTATGGAGAGAAGGGAACTCTCCTACACTGTTGGTGGGAATGTAAATTGGTACAGCCATTATGTAAAACAGTATGTAGGTTCTTCAAAAAACTAAATATAGAGATACCATATGATCCAGCAATCCCACTCCTGGGCATATACACAGACAAAGCTATAATTTGAAAAGATACCTGCACCCCTATATTCATAGCAGCACTATCCACCATAGCCAAGACATGGAAACAAGCTAAGTGTCTATTGACAGGTGAATGGATAAAGATGCTATACAAAGATACAATGGAAAACTGCTGCTACTGCTGAGTCACTTTAGTCGTGTCGGACTCTGTGCAACCTCACAGATGGCAGCCCACCAGGCTCCCCCATCCCCGGGATTCTCCAGGCAAGAACACTGGAGTGGGTTGCCATTTCCTTCTCCAATGCGTGAAAGTGAAGTCGCTCAGTAGCGTCCAACTCTTAGTGACCCCATGGACTGCAGCCCACCAGGCTCCTCCATCCATGGGATTCTCCAGGCAAGAGTACTGGAATACTACTCAGTCATAGAAAAGAATGAAATAAGGCCATTTGCAGTGACATGGATAGACCTAGAGATTATCATACTTAGTGAAGTAAATCAGACAGCAAAAGGCAGATACCACATGACATCATTTACATGTGGAATCTGAAATATGACACCAACGAATCTATCTACGAAACAGAGACAGACTCACAGACATAAGACCAGACCTGTGGTTGCCAAGGGGAAGGGGAGGTGGGTGGGGATGGATTCGGAGTTTGGGATTAGCAGATGCACACTGTAAAAAATGTTTCAGTCCAGGATATAAGAAGTACCTGGACTACCTACACACTTTTGGTGGAGAACGCAGCTGGCTTTAAAAAATATATAACGCACCCCAGACAGTGTCTGAGTTGGGTTCACACTTCCAGCCACCAACAGCCAGGCAGGACCCCCAAGGGCTGTTGTTTTAGAAGATGCTGACATGGGAAGGGTTCTTCAGAGACACAAGACTGGCTGGGACTTTCCCTTTACTCTCAGTTCACAATTTATTCTTATTTTTAATTTTTAATTAGCAGATACCTGCTTTACAATATTGTATTAGTTTCTGCCATACATCAAAACATGAATCACCATAGGTATACACATGTCCCTTAAATATCTCCAAAGGAAGAATATAATTCAACCCAGTTTCATGGCGAGTTCTAACAGCACAAGCTTTCAGAAAATAGTTCCCAAATCCGAATTTGCACCTTGCCTTTCATGGGATAATCCATTCCATATTAATGTATCCCGGACTGAGATGCCACATATCTATGAGCCTTCTCTGTAGTTATTATTCATTATCCTTAGACCTTATTTAACATTCTTCAGCCCTTACTAAACTTAGCACTGAGCTGTTTCAACTCATATTAATAATGGGTGACACTGCTAAAGAACGCACAAATTGGGATCAGCATTCTCACACATATAGAATACAAATGACGTGAAACAGCTACACTCAGGTCAATCCATTCAACAAACAGATACTGAGGCCTACCATGTAATCAGACACAGTAATCCATCACAGCTCACTTCCCTTCTTAGGAGAGGGAGAAGAGAACATACCACATACATGATCAATATATGTTTAATAAAAGAAGAGCTTCCTCCTAAAAAATAAATGTCTACATTCCAAGTGACTTCCAGGGCTTTCCAAGCTGAGAAGAAACTCGTGATCCAGCTGGTCCGGGACCCTCCAGACAGAAGGCATTCATCTATTTCTGCTGCTAAGAGTGGATGACAACCACCACCCACCAAGGTCAGGAGCATGCTGGCTGGGTCACACCCACCTGTGACAGATGAGAACTAAAAAGCCAAAGAGGAAAAGCTGGCCCCTCAGGAGCCTCAGTCCTTCCAGCCCCTCTGGAAGAGATCATCAAAATGACTGGCCAGAAACATTCTGTTCTTATCCCCTGATAATTATTTCCAGGATAACTTAGAACACTCATGCTCTTGAAAAAACACACAAAAAGCTGACATGCTCCAAATTCACACCCACCCACCTGTATGTGGGGTCAGGACCATTGGAGGAACCCCCCAATCAGTGCCAGGTCTGACCCGTGAATTCCATGGCAGAAAAACTCAATGCCAAGGCAGGGAAAGTCTTGATGTCTCACTTCCAAAGTCAAGGCACAGGGTCACTGCATTGCTTGCTAGGTGACATCCGGAGCTGTGTTCCCTGGAGCTGCAGATGCTCCTTCAGGTGGGGAGCAGGCATTAGGGACACCGAAACTGGCCCGATTCCACAGGCAGTAAAGTAATTAATGGTGTCTTTCAGGGCAAGCACCATAAAAAATAATTGCTCTCAAATCGTGACTGCTAATGAATGAATGGTACAGGCAATATTTGTGTTGTGGTGACTGGACATGTGATAGAGAAAGAAGGGCCTAGAAGGAGAGGAGCATCTTGGATAAAAACACCCAAACCAGTTCATCAGTCTGGTTAACAACTCTGAATCGCCAGACCACAAATGCTGAATGTGTTGACTTTCAACGTCCATTGGGAATTGTGCCATGGATCAAAGAGCACACTGATTAATCCAACAGAGACCAAAGTCTGTCACTTTGGCCATGGTGCAGAGATGGGCCAAAGAGGCTCAGTAAAGAGAGCAAATGAACAGGAGAAAAATACCAAAGCAGAATTGGTTTCAGCAAGGGGCTGAGCTGCCGACTACCTATGTGCGACCTGATGAGGTAAAGCAGCCTTCTTCCCCAGCACATCTGCCCACTTCTGTTCAAACAGGGCTTTCCCTTCTTAAAACAATGACCCGCCTGCTGCCGCTAGGTAACACTCCCTCGCGGCGGTGTCGTTCAGTATCACATGAGGTCATCTGCCTTCCCGTTACTGAATCCCACAGACACATCAACTTCTCATCACACACAGGGCCCTGTGAGCAGAGATTTAAAGATAACTCTGCCCATGTTTTTTAATTGGGAAGCCCGTTCTCATAAGTACAGGAATCCACCGCTAGGATGAGCAATGAACACAGGGAGGAAACTCTGAGAGCTTAACACAACTGGGTCTTTACTGATGAGAAGATGACGTAAGCGGCCACACGTTCGCGGACCAGTTTGTTCAGCTGGTTGGAACACTCGGCATATGAGGCCACCCTGGGGTGTCTCATTCCCACGTGAAAAGGACAAAGAACCTCACGGCTACAGAATGAACTGTTACTCTCCACCCAAGATCCCACAGATTCACTCTTGGGGTGGGGATGGAACACAGGCCTAAAACAAAGGGCCAGTATGGTAGACTGGAAGTGGGGTCTCGGGTGGGAGGTAGGGGGTGGACGGATGCCTAAGCCACAAATGCAGTTGTATTCTTTGCCACCAACAAGAACAAGATTGTTGCCACCCACAAGTGTTTGCTATTGCCCCCCAAAGAGACTACAAAATGTTTGTCACATACAGTTCTCCAAAACTGCTCACTGAAAGACACACTTGGGCTCATTCCTTTTGGATCTGCTTTCCTCTAACTGCATGGAAGCCTGAGTCATGTTCTGGAAACCCCATTCTCAAAGGGAACAAAAGTTAAGATCCAGTCAGTTCTGTCTGGGTCGGGTTTTGAGGACCTTTGCACAGTCATCCCAACTGGGTGTTATTCATGCACTGATCTCATACTTGGAATTTCGGAGCACAGGCTCTCTTCTGGGGGCATCATATTTTATTTGGTTTCAGGTTCTGAGTTCCTCCAATGCTATCCCCATGAGCACACTAGACACTTGACTAAAAGCATACAGTGAAATAAATTCATAGGTTATTTGCGAAGTAACAACTGGTGCCAACAAAGCAAGCTTTCCACAGGAAATTTTTCACCGGCCACAAATTTTTGGTTTTTTTTGAATGTCCACTGCAGTTGTCCTTAACTTGGTCCTCGCCTAATTTATTGGGCAGCTGTCAAACATACATGTGCTCTTGTTTCATATCTGACATTCGTACAGAGAGGAATGACATTGGAAACGGGCCATAGACAGACCCACACTCTGAGACTGAATAAATGAGAAAAGAGAGAAAAAAACCCTGCAATGATGAGAGAAAACAGCCGGCAGAAAGCACACTACTTCCTTCTGTGACTGGGTAGGCCTGTGTGGGCATTCACGGTAATTCTTGAAGAGTCCACAGAAATGAACTAACTCCAAAATTTTTCTAAAGCACAATCATCTCAATGTACATAAAGTAATTTTCTTCATGGTTTAAGTATCTAAAATCTCTAAATACAGTTTTATAGAATTTTATGCTTTTAAACAATGCTTTTATAGAGTCAACAATGTCGATACCATAATGAAAAACAGTTTGAACAACTCTCTTAAATGTCTCAGAAGAGAATGCCTGATGCCTCAAATTGGGCCAAACCACACAATTCTGAAACCTCACACGCACAGACCATTGATCTCCGTGTTACCCATGAAGCATTGTTACTAAGCTAACACTCATTCTTTTTGATCTCTTTCCATTTCCTGCTTTGTATTCTGTGTCTCTTATCCTCATCCAACATCAACAGGTCATTTCTCAGAGGGGTCAGTGTTGGCCAATATAAATAACCATTATAAAACCTCTAGCATGCTTTAAGTCAACAACCAAAGTGCCCTACACTGTTTAAAGAATAAATTCCAAATATTTTCATGGCAGAGGGTAGCCAAGGTCTGTAACAAGTACAGGTACAGATTATAGCAAAATAGTCAGATGGAGGCAAGCTAATGTAGTACAAAGCGTCCTATTTTTGAACCATCTTGAAAACAAATATTGATGGCAGTGCCCCTCGGGCAGGACTATCAGCCTGGGCTCTGTACTGCAGGCAGGTATGTTTCAGGAGAGTTTCACACATGCCTACCATGTACCCAAACNACAGCGAAATAGTCAGATGGAGGCGAGCTAATGTAGCACAAAGCGTCCTATTTTTGAATCATCTTGAAAACAAATATTGATGGCAGTGCCCCTCGGGCAGGACTATCAGCCTGGGCTCTGTACTGCAGGCAGGTATGTTTCAGGAGAGTTTCACACATGCCTACCATGTACCCAAACACAAGGAGTCTCAGTCAAACCTAGAATTGCCCAGAGAGACTCAGAACAGAGAGAGGCAGTGATTCGCTTAAGTTTCTAGCTGTCCCTTCTCCATATCCCCCCTCCCCCCACTCAAGCAAGGTGATGCATTGCGACATCAACGGGCACCAAATTCTCTCTTGAAAGAGGTCATACAAAGGGGCTCAAGTGAACAGTCTGAGAGTTAACTGACATCTGGCTTTGGGAAGCACTGCATGTTTCCTTACTCCAGATGTACCTCTTCTGTCTGCTTTACCTCGGTTATTATAGGAATTATGAGCATTACCTAAGAACACGGTCATTAAGCTGGGTGGAGTAGTATCTATAAGCACTGAAGACTAACCAAGCCAAGAACAACATTGACCAAGACTGTGATGAAGACTGACATTTATTGCTATGGAGAGATGGCTAGAATATGGAGCTGACTGAGAAACAGGAAGTTCTAAAACAAGCATGAACAGTGTGGAATCATTTTACATAGAGAACTAAACAAGGGGATTTTAAAAATGCATGAATAATAAATGAATACATAACATCTAGAGGATATTTATTCAAATCTCATCTCTGTATACTGGGAAAACAGCTGATTTTATGTCTTTATTATTATTATTATTAATAGTATGGTGTTATTTTTTGTACTCATACTTTGGTTTGCTTGATTTCTCATCCCGAGGAGACAGGTCTGAATTTCTACACTCTGTTGTCCACTGGCTGGTCTCTCCTGGAGTTCCAACCCATTCTGTACCTCCTGCTCCAGGCTGCTGGTTTAGGTATGTACATACATTCCTACCGAATTAAACCCTTATCCTTTGGAAGTTCCCCTCCTGGTTTCACAGTAAGTTTTAATAACTGGAAAAAAAACACACCTGTTTTCAGAGAGAGTGCCACCGTAATTCCCAAATCATCATCAATATCCTTTGGGAAATATTCTGTACCATGGTATCACGTCCTCGATCCTTTCTGTAGAAAGAGTTTCAATAGAAACTCTTGCCTAGAATATTCTGTGTAGTTTACAGACAAGAAAGTTGGGGTCAGGAAGTTAGGTGCCTCCTCTGAATCCCACGGTAACTGCTGTAACCACAATCCAACCTCAGTTGACCCAGCTACAGAGCTCTGGCTCTTACTGATTATATGAGGCTGTGCTGACATTAAGAAATGGCTATCTTATTATACCCACACTGGCAGAAAAAGACACTTCAGATCGAAGAAATTAAGACATTAGCTACCTACAGAAATTCCTTGGCCTGTAGAGACGTTCAGAAGCCAGGCATGTTTAATTTCCGAGCTTTCTCTCACCTGTACACAGGTACTAGAGTCAAGTTTTTCTAAAGATGAAAAAACGTTTCCAAAATGCTCTGAGAAGGTGGGATGTCTTATGTCAGTTTAAATGACAACGGATTGTCTTTTCCAGTATTGATCAAATAAAAGCATAAAACTGCGTTGAGGCCTTCCTGACACAGATTCACTGGAGAAGGCAAGGGCATCCCACTCCAGTGTTCCTGCCTGGAGAATCCCAGGGATCGGGGAGCCTGCTGGGCTGCTGTCTATGGGGTTGCACAGAGTTGGACACGAAGCAGCAGCAGCAGCAGCAGCAGCAACACAGATTCACACGAGTTAAAATGTCCAGGTTCTTCACTTTCTTCACGAGGTAAATGTCCTCCTCTGACCTCCTGCTCATTTTCCTGATGATGTCTGAACAGAACATGCTGATTTGAGTAATTCCATGTCCGTGTGCAAAAATAATTGATGACATCAGCATAGTTATGGGAATTAGACTTATTAGTTAATTACAGAACCAGCAGAGGGAGCACAAAGCCTGCATAAATAATAAGCATTTCTTCTGTACTTAAGAAACAGGACTGCCCTTCTTAAAGGGCAGTAGGGAGAAATATATTGAAAACTCAACTGTCAGTAGTCCAAAGATAATCTTCACTTTATTATGGGAGCAGTGTTAAGGTACAAATCCAATACAGTCCATACAGTCTAAATAAAATGTTGGCTTCTTAGGTATCCAAGAGCAAGAAGAGTGTGTGTGTGTGTGTGTGTGTGTGTGTGTTTTGCTTGGTATCACAGTGATAAACTACTCCATCAGTGGTGGAATAATTAAGGTCAGATAGTGAGACTTGCCTAGAGTTGGTAAATATTTACTTCACCCTGGTATCAGACCAGCTTTCATTTTAGCTTTGTTCATCCTAACAAAGTCCTGAGTGAATAGGCCCTTATTATTCTTCTAAGATGGAATCACGGTTTACATTTTATGGTTGAGTAAAATTTTGATTCAAGTCAAACAAAATAATGCCTACTGGTAAAAAATATATATATTTCTAAAAACATCTGCCTTAATATCTTTAAATGTGAAGCAAATGACATTCATCTTCTTTTCTGGAATACTACTGATAAACAGTAAGGAGACATAGGCCTTCAACTAAAGGAACCCTTTCATGTATAATGAAAGTCAAGAGAAAGAACATCCATTTATCCTTCAATATGTTAGGGTCATTGCTTTAAAGACATCTATGATCACCACATCACTACTACCCAATAAGATGCAAAATTTAGACAGAGAAGAATAATACAGCAAAGGACTTGCTTTATATGTTACAAATTTCTTTTGTTGGTTTTAAGAAGGTAGTCTCCCCACACTTGAGTGGGAAAATTAAAAGGGAAAGAATGGTACTTATATATTGATATTAAATTATATGCATCCTGCTGTTGTTTAGTCGCCAACACACATCCTAACATGACTCTAATACGCAATATTTATTTTGAAGAAGTCTCTAGGCAGGGGGTGGTGGACAGAAATTTCAGCTTTAGCTCGCATGCTGAGACCCATCCAGGCTCAGGAAGACAGAAATGTGTTGGTGAAGAATGGTGCCCATCTGGGCTCATCTGGCCTCAAATGGGCTTGGCTGGAACAGGACACTGGGGACAGCCAGGCTGCCTGCTGTCCCCACGTGGGCCTTGCGGGCTTCTGCCGACCTCTTCCACTTCAGGCCCTGTCCTGTGGGCACTGTTTCCCATCACCCCCCAACTCCCCATCCAGTTCCGCCTCCCCAGGGATGGGGAAGCAGAGAATCAGCAGCGGTTCTGCTGTAAAGACTGGAGAGCCGCTCGGACGCAGAGACTCGGGGTTCGGATGCCAATGAGGAAAACCATGCTCTGCCCTTGCTTTTTATCCTTTTTCTTGGTTGAAGGACTCTGAACACAGTGGACACTCCAGACGTGGCCCTCACCAACTAGTTGCGGTTTGCCTTGGGGTGCTCTGCTTCCTTCATCAACATGATCAGGAAACAGGAGGCAGGAGGGTGGTCCTAGCAGGTGGATTCACCTCTGTGCCCAGCAGGTGCCAGAGACTGTTCCCATCAGGTGCCAACACCTCTACTTCAGAGAGGAGAGCATTACTTTCTTTCACTTATTTGAAAAAATTCAAATAAGTTTATCTTACAGGGTCAGGTAACTCCCTGTCCTATGCCTCAGCACAGATATTTCTGAACCTTGGTCTCCGTAAGTAATTTTCTTCCAACTTTTGTGCACATCTCAAGTTTTAATGTCGATCTAGGCTGCACTGGACACCTATCGTATACTAGTATAGCACCAGAAACCCTAGCTACATGATCTCACTTAGAACCCAAAATAATCTGATGAGTTAAGCACTCTGTTTTATTCTGACTTTATTGATGCGGAACCCAGGACTCAGAGTGGTTAGGTAACTTGCCCAAGGTCACCGTGCTGGGATACAGGAGCCATGAGTCGCATTCAGATGTCTGCCTGTGAAATCTATGCCTGCCTTTCCAACCGGAGCTCACTGAATCTCTCATTTTAAGCGAAAAGGTAGATAACAATGATTATGGAAGATGGGAAGATCTCAGGTTGTTAGAATTCTCATACATATGTTGTGGGGGTTTGCTATGGTGGTTTTAAGCAACAGAAAGTTCACTGGTTTTAAGAATTAACAGCCAAAGAATCCTGCCGCTGAAAAAAATAGGAACTGGTGAGTGAAAGATGACTGTGACAGGAAGGACTGATGCTAACACTCTCTGGTGAGCCCAAGTGCCTAAATTACAAGTTGTGTCCTCCAACGGAAGGACCTTTCTCTTCTGTCCTGTGGCTGACGATCATTACAGACCCGAACGGCAAGCCAACAAGCCCCTCAGCTGTCGGAGTCATCAAGACCAAAATAAATAAAACCAACAGTCTGAAGCTTCAGCTTCTGATTTATCTTGACAATCTGCTGGAAACTCTAGGTTTCTTACAAATTAAGAAATTTTTAAAGTCTCCTCTGGGAGCCTATTAGATTTCTGGCAAGTGTAGCCCCATCATTTTCTTTATTTACGATGCTACATTTTCCAAATGAAGAGTTTTAGCATGGAATGTGATATGAGTGCATTCCTAGTAAGCTCTTGTAATCGATCAAGAACAAAGAAACAAATTTAACAAGGCTTATTTTCATCAGTAAATGAATTTAGCACAGCTCATCTATGGATGAAACATGAATACAGGGATCCATGTTATATTTACTATTTGTTGCTGTTCAGTTGCTAAGTTATGTCTGACTCTTTGCAACCCTAAGGACTGCAGGATGCCAGGCTTCCCTGACCGCCACTATCTCCCAGCACTGCTCAGGTTCATGTCCACTGAATCTGTGATGCTATCTTCACCATCTTATCCTCTGCTACTCTCTTCTCCTTTTGCCTTCATCCTTTCCCAGCATCAAAGTCTCTTCCAGTGAGTCTATTACTCTTTATAATTTGTGTCAAACGTTCTCAAAATGAATCAATGAACAGACACTAGCACTGGGTCTCATCCAATCATGTAGGAAGTGGTTGAAAATCTAAACCCTATAATATTATTTTAGTGAAAAAAGCCAGCCTTAATAAGGGCTAATTGTTCCATCAGGCTTGTGCCATGTGCATAAGTTTTTATTTTTAGTATCTCACATCCATTCTTAGCCAAGTTTGCAGACAATTCAGGAAGCTGTATGAACTTAGGGTAAGCAGTATGTGTGTATTTGGAGACCCAGAAATTTTATTATAAATCCTTTTTATACTGCCCACTCCCCCATTAATCGACTAGACACCAGTAATAAGTGGGTTGGTGGAATGCGTCTCATCAATATCTGAAGCACTGAACACCAGAAATGTGTTTCTGTTAAAAATAGGTAGTTTTCTTCACTCATATGTGGAGACACAATGTCTCCCCACCAGCAACCCCTAAGTGTCAAGTGTTCATGAAAATTTGGAAAAGAAACCCCAATTTTTTCACCTAGATCTTGGATTTGGTCTTTGACAGAGAGATGTAGAGACACTATTATGTCATCTGGATGGTTCTGTTGCCAGTGGCTATATCCTGGCAGAGTCCTGTCACACGTGCCTGGCAAAGTACATGTCACAGCAACTGCTGAGTCATCCACAGCCTAAGGTTCCCCAAGGACAGGGGTTCAGCCATGGGGCGGCCAGAGAAAGGGCAGTGATTCATGCCGGCAGGGGCAGGACCTGATGGGAACTGTCTTTAATTGTCTAGTTGTCATCTCTGAGATACTACTGTGTGCTGCTGTGGCTAGAGTAATGAAGAAAATAAAATACATGGGATCCCATATATTCTGGAATCCTGAAATGCTCTATTTATTTGTTCAATATTTATTAATGAGGAAAAAAAATTAGAGTTCATCTTTCCTGTTTCACACTGATACAGTCTATCATTTTTTGCTCCAGCATAAATCGGGGTATGTATTCTTCCAATTACATAAAAAGCAAGGTATCAAAAACATTTGAAATGATTCTTTCATTATACATTTGAAATGATTATTTCTTTATCCTTCTACTTTTTATTCTGAAAACCTGCAGTTGGAAGGCAAGGGTAATTAGCTGAGAACAACATGAATAGTAAATTTGCTCTAGAGTTGGAAAAGTCATAATTTCATCGCTCAAGTGTTACAGAACTTAGGAACCTTTACAAAAGAACCTGATTCTATTTAAGCTGTAGAAGTTTTCTTCCTATTGTATAAGCAGCAAGAAGCCTGGCATTTGCGTTTGCTGCCGTCTACAGGGTCGCACAGAGTCGGACATGACTGAAGCGACTTAGCAGCAGCAGCAGCATACCGGCACGTCAAGGGAAAATCAAGCCCTCTGACCCCTCTGCATATGTTGTCAGGGGCCGGCCCTATTCTCTCAATGAAACAGCAATGGTGGCTGCCGTGAAGTGGTCACCACCAGATACCAGGTCCCATGCTAAGCACTTTGCACACAGTATCAACATTTCTCAACATCCTTTCTCCAGAAGCCAATACTGGTCACACTTTTACAAATGAGAACTCAAGGCTTAGAGGGTTAAGTATTGCGTCCAAAGTCAAGACCCACAGCCAGTTCTGCTTTGCTTCCAGACTTGTGCTCTTAACCAACATACTCCACCATCTTTAATTGCCCTGTGTGTTTTGGGACTACTCACTGTTGACGACGCCAAGGATGGAAAGGCAATGAACAGCAAAGACTGACATGAGGACAAGATTTTAGCTTTGCAAGAAAAGTCTGCATATACTGCGGGGAAATAAAGCAAGCAGCAAGAAGAGGGTGTCTTCTAGGAGAGCCGTGGCAGATTGCTAGCTCTCCTGGGGCTTCCCTGCACTGTGACCTTAAGCAGGTCCCATCCTCGCTCTAGAACACTTGGGAAGGAAAGGTCCAGTGAAATCAAGAAGTGGGCAGCTGAGCCACTCAGACAGAAGAGGCTGATCGCTATGACAGTATTTGGGAGCTAGCTAGTTACTCAGAGTCAAGACGACCCAGGATGCCGGCAGCATGGGAAGCCCTTTCATCATTCATGTGATACTACTGATTACATATTCCTCATTCTTTGAAAACTTCATACATAGATGCTTAAGAGGATTTATAACTTAGAAAGAAGTATCTCTTTTAAAAACTCTAGACTCAGACTGTGCTGAGTTTTGTGTGTGTTTTGGTGTTTGCATCTTGAATTTCAGCCTCTCCTCTTTTTTATTTCCCTTCCTTCACTTCAGATCGATCATCCCTTTTCTATAACAAGTCACCTTCCTTAGGCCTGGGGGCACAGAATGTGGACTGAACATTCACTGAGTTGTTTGTTTTCAGGCTGCAAAATATAAGGAGGACATGTGGAAAACAAGACCGCCAAAGAAACAAAATATCCCTTCAGAGGTTTAAGCCTCTGAAGGGCCTGGGATTCATGAACAAGACCCCTTCTCTATACAAGGATGGAGCCAATTGCTGAGGATCAGAACGGCTACTGGGAAGTCACAATTATTGTCATACATTATTTGTATTTAGTGCCAGAAAATGATTTTCCTTTTGCAATATCTCTGTCCCAATAAAATTAAGAACTTAGTGCAGGATCCAAATTCCCCCCAAAGGAGTCAGCTTACAAAAATTTACTAGCTCCACTGCCACAGGGATTNCCAGAAAACGATTTTCCTTTTGCAATATCTCTGTCCCAATAAAATTAAGAACTTAGTGCAGGATCCAAATTCCCCCCAAAGGAGTCAGCTTACAAAAATTTACTAGCTCCACTGCCACAGGGATTTATGGTTTCCTTTTTAATAGTTGCAGTCTGATAAACCTGAGTTTCTCGGGTCACGAGGTAGATTCATTTATCTTTCTTTTGAACATTTTAAGCAAATTCCGGCCCTGCAAATTGATTGAATTTTTATATCGTGGAATAAACTATAGAACAGGGTTGGAATACACATCCAAAAACAAGAAGATCTTACAATAAAAACAGACACTGAAGTCTGTATTTTCCTGATTGTCAGTCAAGCTAATTATGTTTTACTCTGAAGCTCTGTCTATCAAGCAAGAAAGGAAAAGGCGGCTAGGGGCTCTCTCCTCACCCAGGCTGATGTTTGGGAACATAACACCAGTTTCTTCACAGCAGGAGTCTGCTGTAATTGGCAGCTCTGTTTTTTCCTACTAGAGGGTAATTCTCTAGCCAAGCAAACACAATGTTAACAAGATTTTACAAATCTGACATATGGTATCCTATCTGAAATGACCAACAAAAGTTCCTCTCTCCCCAAGCCAACAGTTATTGCTGGTTAGGGATACAAGACAGGGTGATAAAAGGAGGTATGGGCCCCTGGAGTTCTTTTAGGGGGGCTGGTAAATCTGTGATCTTGAAAAAGGCCAATTAATAAGGAAAAATAAGCTATTCAATGTGGTGGTATCTCTCAAGAGATGGATGAAGTGACAATAAAAACCTCACCTGGAAAACTGGACCTCATTCTTGACATGCTTTCATCCCTAAGGCATTCAAGCTCTGTGAGTCCATTAAGGTGGGGCTGGGAGTGGCAGGGCTGGTCCCCCATGTGAGTGAAAGCGGGAATTCTAAATAATGCACTGGACCTAGCAATGGTTCTGGGTTGATCTCATCCTCGCTCTACACCTACAGAAACACTAGAACGAATTTTCAGGGAGGGTGAAGTTGCTTTGATGTGACTCCAAAAACTGCATCACAACCTAAATCTTGTTTAAAACCATAACCCCTCAATGAGATCCCTATACTCCTTTTTAACTAACAAAAAATGGCAGAAAGAAAAGTCTGGTGCATAAAACCTAGGCAGAAATACATGTAAGACTTTCCAGGAAAAGAGGAATAAGAGTATTTTCCTTCCCTCTTGTGCATATTAAGTGAATGACACATTGCTTCATTCTTTCTTGGCAGGATGCTGGGTAGATTCTAAAGAGGGCAAAGACAGGTTCTCAGAAAGTTATCCTGGATGCACTATGATACCCACACTGTAGTTATAGCCAAATGCAGGGGCCGACTGTCGCCAGATCCCATCTAACGTTCCATGACTCCAACTGCAGATAGTGATCAGACTGCAGGCTCATTCGAAGGTGGGTGGAATCAAGGAGTTTACACATGAAGGAATTAATGGGCAGTTTCAAAGCACCAGGTTCTTGGGAGTAAAGAGACAGAGTCAGGTCAAGTCCAAATTTTCACAGGGAATTAAACTGCCTTTTGTTACCTCCTGGTAACATATTGTTGACAATCAACTGGAATCTGCCCATGGGAAGGAAGGAAGGATGGCAGTGCCATTCTGTGGTTTTGGTATACCCAGTGCCACAGACACTGCAAATATTCCAAGAGCAGGATTTGTTTCTTCAGGGAGATCATCTGCTCATTCACTGCACCTGGCCATTTCTTCTTTCCTTTCTGGATGTCCTATAGTAGACAGTAGCATCTGAACTATTTTTAAGTAGTACAAGGACAGACCTTGAATGAACACTGACTCACAGAACAGTTCTGCTTTCTCAAATATGCTGCTGTCCTTGAGATTATGAGAAAGTCAGTCTCAGTTTGGTGCTGATACATCTTGCTAATATCTGCTAACCTCTAAGGGAGATAAGAACCTCAGAATGTCCAAGAGACAGCAGAACCCAGCCAGCATCTAACAACGGGATGTTTTCATTGTATTCTTTCTTATGGCTATTGCTTCTTTGATGACAAGCATGGCTGATTTGCCATTTCTAGAAGTTAGAGAAAATTTTCACTTGAAATACAGTTCCTCAAATGAAGTGAAATAAACCAATCACAAAAAACACACGTATTTTAGGATTCTACCTATATAGAGTATCTAGAGTAGTCACCGGAGAAGGCAATAGCACCCCACTCCAGCTCTCTTGCCTGGAAAATCCCATGGACGGAGGAGCCTGGTGGGCCGCAGTCCATGGGGTCGCGAAGAGTTGGACACGACTGAGTGGCTTCACTTTCACTTTTCACCTTTATGCATTAGAGAAGGACATGGCAACCCACTCCAGTGTTCTTGCCTGGAGAATCCCAGGGACGGGGGAGCCTCATGGGCTGCCATCTATGGAGTTGCACAGAGTCGGACACGACTGAAGCAACTTAGCAGCAGCAGCAGCAGAGTAGTCACATTTATATAGATAGCAGAATGGTTGTCAGGGGCTGGGGGAAGGAGAGAACAGGGAATGGTCTAATGGGTACAGAGCTTCAATTCTGTAAGATGAAAAAGTTTTGGAGATTGGTTTCAGAACAATGTGAATATACTTAACACTACTGAACTGCACTCAACAACAGTTGAGATGGTAAATTTTACATTACGTGTATTTTATTGCAACTGAAAAAAATAAGTGGAAGATAGAGGGAGATGAGGATGTGGCACTGGAAGATAGACGTAATGCTGCTGGCTTTAAACATGGAAGGAGGGGCCACCAGCCAAGNTTGGTTTCAGAACAATGTGAATATACTTAACACTACTGAACTGCACTCAAGAACAGTTGAGATGGTAAATTTTACATTACGTGTATTTTATTGCAACTGAAAAAAATAAGTGGAAGATAGAGGGAGACGAGGATGTGGCACTGGAAGATAGACGTAATGCTGCTGGCTTTAAACATGGAAGGAGGGGCCACCAGCCAAGGAAAGCAGGCAGCCTCAACTTTTGGCTCATGCCTGATTCCTATTATGATTATCAGACATTATCTATGCTCAGACACTCAATCGTGTCCGACAATCAGGAACTCCATGGACCATAGCCAGGCTCCTCTGTCTATGGGATTCTCTAGGCAAGAATATTGGAGTGGGTTGTCATTTCCTCCTCCAGGGGATCTTCCCAACCCAGGGATTGAACCTGCATCTCTTGTGTCTCTTGATCCTACCAAATAGCTGTTTGTTTCTGGAAACAAAAATAATTCAGCACTTCAATATAAATTCAATCTGAGCAACTCCAGCCTTTCCACATTTGGAAGATCTCATTAGTTGGAGTCATGGCAAGCCTGGGTTTCTCTTAGATGTTGGAGCAGGCATGCTCGAAGAGCTGGCTCTACTGTTTGGTTCAGTGGAGTGAGATCACTGTCTGCTTGCTCGCTGTGCACCTGCAGTGGCTGAAGGGCTGCCCGAAAGCTTTAGCCATTTGATGTTGAAAGCCTGGTCTGAGTGCCAGGCTTCTCCATAGCTGTCATTTATCAGCAACACAACACCCAGGGGTGTGTATTCATCAAATGTTTATTGACTTAGGCTGCAGGGTTACCCCCTCCTTCTATAACATTAGAAAATATTGCTTCTGATTTAAATAGTTTTCTTTGCAGGATGGAAATAAAAAACCAAGTGCTATTACATGGCACCCATTTTCTGATTGGATGCATTGATTGAAGGTGAGCACTTACTCATGGAAATACACTGGAGGCTTTAGGCAGGGTTTCTCAAGCTCGGCACTACTGACATCTCGGGCTGGATAAGTCTATGTGCAGCAGCTGTCCTGAGCATTATTGGATTCTAACAGCACCTTTTGCTTCTGCCTCTGAGATGCCAACAGAGCCACCATCCCCATCCAGAACAACCAAAAGTGTCTCCAGACGTGAACAGATGTGCGCCGACAAAAATCACCTCCCACTGAGAAGTACTGCGTGAGCGGGTGATATTACTGAGATTACTGAGATTACTAACTGCAGCTATTTGCTGAAAAAATAATTAAAATATTTAATATAGAAAGCTATGAATAATTACTAGTTACTAGTTGTGAAATTTAAAGGAAGCATTTCCCTATTTTCAACACTGTCCAACCACCCAATAAATATAAATTAAATGCAACAATACATAAAATGGCTTTATAAACTATAAAACATGGTGTTAATGATTATTAACAGTTCCTCAGCATGCTCGGGGACTACACGAAGGACAGGCTGCTTGAGGAGCAAACTTTTATTAAGCTAGTGCTATGTGCTCACATTATCTTATTGGAGCTTCATCCTCTGATTTTTATGGATGAAGGATCAGGATCAAGATCATTCAGCAGTACTAAGACCAGGGTCAGTCAGTTGATAAGAGGCATTGGCAGGATCTAAATATAGGTCTGTAACTCTCCAAACTCACTGACTCCTATTCCACCCACTGCCTGCCATTTGTTGTGGATGTCATTCTCAAATGGGAGAGAGACATTCATATACTTTTTGACAAATCTTTCGAGAAACAATGGCACCTATATCTGGAGAAGCTAGCAGGGTCGGAGTGAAATCTATCACCTGGAGCTAAAGCCATCTGAACTGGTTAAACTTAGGCCCAACGTCATGACCCAGGATCCATTGAAAAATCATCTAACCAACCAACTCATTACGAACTGACATCTGGAGGGTCAATTGTTAACACCTGCTATTCCTGTTTTCTCCCTTAAGTATCCAGAAAATTCAGGTTCGATGGAATTATCTGGGAGAAATAAATTCCCAATTAACCGAGATAAAAAGAAGTTAGATTTTCTTTTGTAATTTTTTAAACTTAATATCTATAATAGGTTGAAATGGGTTCCCTAAAAAAGATTAGGGTAAAGTCCTAATCTCAAGTCCCTGAGGATGTGACCTTAGTTGGAAAGAAGATTGTGCTAGAGGTCATCAAGTTAAAATGAGGTCACCGGAGTGGACCCTCATCCAATATGACTGGTGTCCTTATAAAAAGGGGAAATTTTGACAGAGGGAAGACGATACAAAGAGACACAGGGAGAATGCCTTGCAAAGACAGAGGACTGGACTGATGCTTCTATAAGATGAGCAATGCAAAGACTACAGCCAACCATCAGAAACCAGGGAGAGCAAAGGATGGATCTGTCTACAGTTTTCTCAGAGGGAGCATGGTGGCCCTGCTAATACCTGGATTTAACAGCCTGCAGAACTTTGAGTCAATGACTGTCTCTTTTCTAAGTCGCCCAGTTTGTGGACGAATGGATAAAGGAAACAAATATTATGGCAGCCCTGGGAAACGATCTAATAGAGTGTCTATGTTTTGTAAATTAATCCACTGGCAGATTTGGGGAAATGTATTTGGTGTGTGTTCAGGGGGGCTTCTAGAATACTGTACTCATATGAGTGGAAAGCAGTCCGAGTTTTCTGGGGTGGCTCGTCACTGGGCTGTGTTTGTCATATGGATGTTTTGGCTCACAGCCACAAAGTCACAGAGCCCTCACTGTGCCAGCTGGCAGCAAGGCCCTGGTCAGCCTTCTCCCTGGCTTTGCTCTCAAGGAGGCTGGGACTCCCTTGCTGTCTGTCACGGGCTGCTCCCTGCGACCTCTTTTATCCACCTCTTGATGGTGTTTCTCCATGTCTCAGGCAGAACAGCCTCCTTGCTTTTGCCCCTAAGATCTCAAAGGGTTTATACACATTAATTCTAAGGGATCTGTAAAGATCGAATCTCAGAGTAAAACTGCATATAAATAGGTTCAGAGAAAAAAGAAAGACTATTTACAAAACACAGCAACACAGGGGACATAATGTTGTACACCCACCTGGAATGTGGGCCAAAAATGGGGATGCATTAGCAGGCTACAGCGAAGGAAAAACACACAAAAAACTTTTCTCAAAGCTTCCTGTGGGAGTCTGATGTATATGATGCAGGGAGCCCAAAGCCAGTGCTCAGCGACAGCCTGGAAGGGTGGGGTGCAGTGGGAGGAGGAGGGGGTTCGGGAGGGAAGGGGCACGCATGCCCATGGTCGATTCATGTTATGTAAGGCAGAAACCACCGCAACAGTGTACAGTAATTATCCTCCAATTAAAACAAAATTAAAAAATAAATTGTAAAAAATAACTTCTTGATGTCTAATGCTGATCTATTGTCTTTGAGAGATGGCTGAGGAGCAAAATCTAGGTGGGGCGTTAGATAGCTCACTTCGGGCAGCAGGAAGCAGTGCAGAAATCGACACAGCTCCTGTCTGGTGGGCGAGGCGGGTGCTGCTACTGGATGGTTTCAGTTCTGCCTTGCTCACAGCTGCCAGCGCCAGCTTTTGTTTATAGGTGTCCGTTCCTTCAAATCCGCCCGCAGGGGCTCGGCTGCATCATTTGTCAGGGGCTAAATAGCCCGCGGCCAAGAGTAGACATTTACTTACAGCATCTTCAGACTCTTTTAAATGGGCCTTTGGGATTCTGCCGCTGACCGCTCTGTAGCATGAGGCTAGGGGATGGGCTGCCCCGGGTGTTTGTTCTAATTGACTAACCTCGATGGTGCTGTTCAAAACCGCTGTAACCCATGCGTGCCCTCGGTCTGAAGCTTCTAATGACCTTTCTCTGGCCCTCCATACATATGGCTGAGACGATGCAAACATCATTTGGAAGAGGAGTAAATTCAATAACTCAATTACAGCTGCACCAAAGCGCCATTTATCAAACTCAGACCACAGCACTCTATCTCCCTTAGCCCTCTGGTTTTCCACGGCTAGGCATTTGGGGAAAGTCACTAATCAATTTAGGAATGATTAAATTGGAATTTGTAACACTTCCCATTATTAAACCTTCAATCTTCATTACAGCAACTTAATGATTACATCATGGTGGAGAAAAACAAATTATGGGTAGCTGGCATCGTTTAGAAAGCTGGAGCAGCAAGGAAGTTGTCAAAAACACCAAAAGTCTAATACATGTAGGTGTGTAAGCAATGGTTTGATGT
Source organism: Raphicerus campestris (assembly GCA_006410735.1). NCBI lineage: Eukaryota > Metazoa > Chordata > Mammalia > Artiodactyla > Bovidae > Raphicerus > Raphicerus campestris. The sequence continues at coordinate 398,379 of SJYW01030598.1, read as the reverse complement.
ATACAAGGTACACAAAATTGCTGTTCACTTCAGATAAAAATGTGCATTGAAAAGGGTCTTTATGGCATTCTTTCTCTTTTTAAGTAGATTCACTTGATTTACCTGGAGTGAAAAGATGGGAGGTGGGAAACTCACAAAAATCCCATGCAAACTTGGATGTGTGCACATGAACTTTATTCAAAGAAGAAGGGCCAAAGATCTTTAAAGGGCTAGATAAATGGAGATGGTCTCTATTACTCACTAAATCATTGGAAGTTTCTAGTACTCACTAAAATCATTGGAAGGACGTACTACTTTTCATTTTAGAGAAGAAGAAATGGAGGCTTGGAGAAGTTAAGTAACTCGGCTGAGTGTGATGGCCTGGAGCTTGGTGGGCTATGTGTGGTCCTCAGAGTCTTGTGATCCTCGCCTACAGTGTGCCGCTACTGGTCAGTGAGACCGACAGAATGGTTCCGAAGCGCCAGGAGGTCACTCTGAGATTCAGGTAGAAAAGATACCAAGGCTTCCGTCTGCAGTGCACTCTCTTTCTTGGATTCCCTGCTCTCAGGAGAGCCAGCTATAATGTCATGAGCAGACCTATGTGGTAAAGAGCTGAGGCTTCTTGCCAACAGCCATGGTCATGAACTCAGAAGGGGAATCTTCGAACCCAGCAGAGCCTCAGATGTCTGCAATCCCTGTAGAGAGGCCTCAAACCAGAGCCACTGAGAACTTAAGCCACTCTGGGCTCCCGACATTCAGAAGCCATGTGAGAGAACCAAGTTTGCCATTTGAAGCGCCTGAGTTTTTAAGGGACAGTACATACGAATGGGTTCTGAAGCTCCCTACATACGAACGGGTCCAACTGCAAGAGTGCGTCATAAGTCCAATTTAAGTCCTATGAACTTAGCCAAGGCACCCAACTAACACAATGGGCTACACAGTACTGTATTGTAATAGCTTTCTAATACTTTTTACACCAATATGTTACAAACACAGAAATATAGGAAACATTTTTAATCTCACAGTATAGTACCTTGAAAAGTGCCAGGTACATCACTCTTGGTTGTATGTTTCTTCCAGAGATCCTGGCCTTGAAATAAAGATACTGCACGACTGCACTCCATACAGTGAACAACAGCGCAACCACTTGCAGAGGATGCTCACACGTGACAATAAATACCAGACGTGTGAACTAACTTATGTGACCGGACATGCAAACACATGTTCACATCTTCGCAAGTTTGCAACTTGAAGGTTTCGTAAGTAGGGGACTTGCTGTGAGTTTTCATAGCCCGGTCGCACATCTTTCCAAGCGGCGTTAGTGGTAAAGAATCTGCCTCCCAATGCAAGAGATGCAGGTTCAATCCCTGGGTCACGAATATCCCCTGGAGATAGGGGACAGCAACCTGCCCCGGTATTCTTGCCTGAGAAATCCCATGGACAGAGGAGCCTGGTAGGCTATAGTCCATGGGGTCGCAAGGAGTGGGACGTGACTGAGCGCAGCACAGTCACACATCTGCTAAGCACTAGAGCCTGGATTCAAACCCAAGCTTGCCTGGCTCTCAAGTTCATGTTCTTTGCAATGATCCTACTGTGTCTCCTCAGGGTTTCTGAAATCCTCCTTTATGCACCTAGTACCTCCTTTATAGGAAAACATACTTTACTTCTGCTCCCCTGCTACCTTAGTAGGCTCTTTTAGACATTGCTGTGGTGTTCCCCAGCCTGCTGATCAGCAGAGAAGAAGGGCAAAAGTAACACAGCTTATCACCCAGACAGATGGGAGAAATCCCCGCACTTAGCAGATGTGCCCTCTTGTCCCTCCTTTTACCAGCTTCGGAAGTTTCTTTCATACAGAGGAGATTTTCTAAGGCAGACTGCTAACCACGGTGTGTTAAGTGGGAAAACACACACACACATCTCATAATTAAACCTCATTTATGAAAAAAGGCAGAGCAGATTAAACTCACCAAATACTATCTTCCACCACGGGGTTTACCCATGAGAGTAAACGTACTGAAAAATAAGGCCACCTTCTCATGTTCCACCTTCATTGGAAAACTGCCTGTGTTAAAGCACTGCAGCCCCATAATTTCTCTGCAATCCAAACTTGACTTGTGGTGGGGGCGCAGAGCAAGTGCTACTCTTCTGTGACGGGGTACACGTTTAAGCTCAGAGAATAGAGAGGCATTAAACAAAAGAGGGCCAGCGGGAGACCCATCCATTTCAAGCCCTGGGAAAGGTCCCTCTTGCCAAGTGAAGGGGGGAAAATGAGCCGTGAGGCATTAAGAGAGGAGCAAGCTGTGAAATGAACCAAGGGGAAGATGGTGCAGTTCATGACCCTGCAGCCTCATAACACAGTCCTTCAGCCACGGGGTCGCTAATGAAGGGCGATGCCTGGAAATTAATGGAGTGATGTGGGGTGTGAGGGTGAAAAATGGGAGCCCGCCAATGTTTCCAGTCCCTTCTGCTCAAAGAGTCTGGGCAGAATAGTTATTCCAGCTTCCAGCACTTTGATGTTAATATTTCACCATTATGTTACTAGAAGGAGCCAGCATCAAGTAGCCAAGCATCTTCTTTTGGTGAGATAGAAGGGATCACGAGCCCCAGCAAGAAGAAAGAGAATTAAGACATGCCTGCCCATCTGATTGCAGGCTCCGATGTCCTGAGGAGGTAAGGGCCTTCCTCTTCTTGTGTTTTAATTCAAGAGGCCCCTTTAGCCAAGTGGACTCTGTGAAATCCTCCACCGAGAGCTCACACCCTAATCACACTCTCCCAGAGTCTCCCAAATAGATATCTGCGGCAAATACAAAACTCCAAGTGCGCTGACTTAGGAAAGGTGATTGGTTCCATCTGCGAATTGAGACCTGAAACCTTTCTCCTTTCATGTGAGCTGTCATTTTTCTCCTACAAATGAAATGAATAATTCCTCCTCATGGCAGTCAATTTCAAATTCACAGGGTTTTCCCCTGCTCTGAACCCATTATATTTTGTTGCATAAAACCTATCTTATAAAATAAACCTCTCAAAGTTGTAAATTAAAAAATAAACATTCTTGAGAAAATGTCAAATGTGGGCCTGAGAGAAAGGCCAAAAAATCCCATTTAAGGGAATACTGCAGTGAATCCGTCCCCAGAAAATTGCGGGTGGGGGGGGCATTCAAGACTGGTGATTGAATATAAATTCACTGCCTTCAGCCAGTTTGTAATGAAATGAACCTTTAGCTAGGGGTTGCTATATACTTTTAGAACTGAGTATAAGATTAGCTGTGCCTGCAGTGGAGGGAGATTAAAAAAAAAATGCACCAGAATATTAAAATAAAAGCCAGAACGAACAGACCTTAGAGGGGCCAGCTCAGGCTTCTGGCACCATCTCTGGGTATGCAAATAAAGTCACAGAGAACACTCCCCGTATACGCGTGGTGGGTGCGCTGAACAATGGACTCATACTGAATGGTCAGGTTGGTCGTCTTTCACTGGTAAAGCCTTATTCCAGAGAAGTTTTCCTAGGGTGTCAGTCACCTTGCCGCCTTCACGGTTGGGCAAGTGATTCAGTGTAGTAGTTAGAAATGCACAAATACCGCGGAGGCTGTCCGCCTCCAAGACGGCCCCACCCAACCCCCCGTTTCCCGGTATTTAAGCGCCTGGGTAGCACCTTCTCACATCGTGGTGAAGTTGTTTTGTGCGACTAGCAGAAGATGGTAGAAGTGATGATATGTCACTGCCAAGACACTGTAGCTTCCGTCTTGCTCACGTTCCCTCTTTCTCTTTTTTGATCATTTGCTCTGCTGCTGCTAAGTTGCTTCAGTCGTGTTCAACTCTGTGAGACCCCATAGAAGGCAGCCCACCAGGCTCCTCTGTTCCTGGGATTCTGCAGGCAAGAATACTGGAGTGGGTTGCCATTTATTTCTCCAGGATCATTTGCTCTGGGGGAAGTCAACTGGCAAGTCCTGAGCAGCCTTCTGGAGAAGCCCACCTGCTGAGGGGCTAAGGTCTCCTGCCCACAGCCAGTGAAGACCCAAGAAAGCTTCAGCTGCAACCCGGCGAGTGGACCACCATGGACACGGACTCTCAGCTGAGGCTTCCGATGACCACAGTGCAGGCTGGCATCTAGACCCATTTCATGAGGGTCCTTGCACCAGAAACACCTAACTTAGTTTTCATCCCCAATTTCTTGACCCTCAGAAACTATGAGATAATCAGTTTTTGGTCTTTATTAAAACACTACATTTGGGGCAATCTGTTACACAGCAATAGATAATTATTACCACCACCATTTCCAGACAGCATGTGGAATGTTTTTCAAGAACAATCTAACTTAACAGTACATCACATTCTATTACACAGGTCCCATTTTATTATTCCATTATTATTTTTATTGTACCTTATGAGGGTACAATGAGGATTAAGGGATATGCAAAGTATTTAGCACTTTCCTTGTGGCTCAGCAGTAAAGAATCTGCCTGTCAATGCAGGAGATGTGGGTTTGATCATTGGGTTGGGAAGATCCCCTGGAGAAGTAAATGGCAACCCACACCAGTATTCTTGCCAGGAGAATTCCATGGACAGAGGGGACTGGCAGGTTACAGCCCGTGGGGTTGTAAAGAGTCAGACACAATTGAAGTGTCTTAGCATGCAGGCACAGCTGACCCAGCATCCAGGCAGAAGTCACCCACTGGGGGCCATTTTAGCATGTATTTGCTCAGGTTTCCCAGGTGGTTCATTGATGAACAATCTGCTTGCTAATACAGGAGATGCAGGAGATGAAGGTTCTATCCCTGGGTTGGGAAGATCCCTTGGAGGAGGGCATGGCAACCCACTCCAATATTCTTGCCCGGGAGATTTCTTGCCTGGATAGAGGAGCTTGGTAGGCTACAGTCCCTGAGGTCGCCAAGAGTAGACACGAGTTATTGAATGAAAACAACAAAACCCTTAGAACAGTGGCTGACACACAGTGAGCACTTACTAATGTCAGCTGTGAANAGCAGCCTTCTGGAGAAGCCCACCTGCTGAGGGGCTAAGGTCTCCTGCCCACAGCCAGTGAAGACCCAAGAAAGCTTCAGCTGCAACCCGGCGAGTGGACCACCATGGACACGGACTCTCAGCTGAGGCTTCCGATGACCACAGTGCAGGCTGGCATCTAGACCCATTTCATGAGGGTCCTTGCACCAGAAACACCTAACTTAGTTTTCATCCCCAATTTCTTGACCCTCAGAAACTATGAGATAATCAGTTTTTGGTCTTTATTAAAACACTACATTTGGGGCAATCTGTTACACAGCAATAGATAATTATTACCACCACCATTTCCAGACAGCATGTGGAATGTTTTTCAAGAACAATCTAACTTAACAGTACATCACATTCTATTACACAGGTCCCATTTTATTATTCCATTATTATTTTTATTGTACCTTATGAGGGTACAATGAGGATTAAGGGATATGCAAAGTATTTAGCACTTTCCTTGTGGCTCAGCAGTAAAGAATCTGCCTGTCAATGCAGGAGATGTGGGTTTGATCATTGGGTTGGGAAGATCCCCTGGAGAAGTAAATGGCAACCCACACCAGTATTCTTGCCAGGAGAATTCCATGGACAGAGGGGACTGGCAGGTTACAGCCCGTGGGGTTGTAAAGAGTCAGACACAATTGAAGTGTCTTAGCATGCAGGCACAGCTGACCCAGCATCCAGGCAGAAGTCACCCACTGGGGGCCATTTTAGCATGTATTTGCTCAGGTTTCCCAGGTGGTTCATTGATGAACAATCTGCTTGCTAATACAGGAGATGCAGGAGATGAAGGTTCTATCCCTGGGTTGGGAAGATCCCTTGGAGGAGGGCATGGCAACCCACTCCAATATTCTTGCCCGGGAGATTTCTTGCCTGGATAGAGGAGCTTGGTAGGCTACAGTCCCTGAGGTCGCCAAGAGTAGACACGAGTTATTGAATGAAAACAACAAAACCCTTAGAACAGTGGCTGACACACAGTGAGCACTTACTAATGTCAGCTGTGAAGACTATTATTATTCCTGCTAGAGAGGAATCAACGCTGAGCAAGCAAAGTACTTTGTTCTAGCCCATACAGCTAAGAAGTAGCAAACATGAGACTCTCTTATTTCAAGGCTCATATTCTCAACCTAAGAGGTTTCTTCTGACAGACCAGTCTTCAGTTAACAAAGTAAAATGCTCTTCTCCATTTCTGTGAGTCTGTTTCTCTTTCATGGATATGTCCATTTGCATCACATTTCAGATTCTGCATATAAGTCATATCATATAGTATTTGTCTTTTTCTGACTTACTTTGCTTAGTATGATCATTTCTAGGTCCATCGCTATTGCTGCACAAGGCATTATTTCATTATTTTCATAGCTGAGTAAGTAAATAATCACAGAGAACAAACTTGTGTTTGCCAAGGGGAAGGAGGGAGGGAAAGGGATGGAGTGGGAGTTGGGGATTAGCAGATACAAACTAGTATATACAGAATCAATAAACAACACAGGGAACTGTGCTATAAAATATTCCATATCCTGTGATAAACCATAATGGAAAAGAATATGAAAAAGGATACAGATATATATATAACTGAGTCACTTTGCTGTATAGCAGAAATTAATACAACACTGTAAATCAACTATCCTTCAGTAAAATTTAAAATAAAAGGAGGAGAAGAGAAGGAGAAGAAAAGATGCATGCTAAAAACAAAGGTAAATAATTTCTGGATTGTTTACAATCTTAAATTAACCATGATCTTGGATTATTCACATGAAAAATCCCCTTCATATGGGATGCTGACCGAGCTGACAGTATTTCCTAATTCTCTAAAAGTACTCTCAAATATTAAAAAATAATAAAAGCAAGGAATTACCAAAAAAAGCCTGTAAGGAATCAAGGTTTTTATTTGGCGTAAACAGTTACTGAATACCAATGACATTTAGAGCAGAGAATTGACTTACTGTTGCCGTGAGACACTAAATCATGGCTCTCTTTAAGATGAAATCAAAGCAGACAGAAGTGAATGTGCATTCCTCTGGCTACATCCTGAACCTGCAGAGGAACTGTAACTTAAAGAGTTTGTTACCAAGTTCGCCAGTAGTGGGAGGATTATCATAGTCAGAGAGAAGGCCAGTCCTCTGACCCAGGTAGCTTTTTTGCTTCAGTGCGTCCCAGGTGCGGTTATAAACTCTGTAAGATTAATAGGTATTAACAGAAGCTGCCTGCTGACGCTGTTTAAAAAATCACATTTTGACCGAGTCTTATAGAATTGATTCATCCATGTATCACTGTCGTCCCTAGAGCAGAACCTTAGACTGTATGTAATTCACCACAGAATGAACATCACTTCACTGTGGAAACTTACTTATCATCAGCATTCGTGCAATGACAGAATGTGGCCTGAATCTTATTCTACGTTTAAGAGTTCTTTGCTCCTTTGAGCTCAGGCAGCTTGAAACAGACCCTGGGTTTTTCAGATCTCATTTCTTCATGATACTAACATCCTCAGCGAAAGCAATGCAGCAACATTGAACAAAACTGCCACTCGGAGCACTGATGCTCTTTTGGCCTCCGAGGAGGAGAAACTCAATTCCTTCAGTCTACCAGTGTTTTCAAATGGGGAAGGGAGCAATGAGCAGAACCCAACCCTGAGTGGGAGCCTCTCCATCAGGAGGGGCTCCTTTTGACCAGCATGCAATTTCCCCCCCAACTGATGCAGTCAGTCCTTTTCCACTGCTGTTCCATTGCTGGGCTTCCGCCAACAATTCCCCAAGAACTCCAGAGGGAGCCATCCCCCTCCAGTCTGCTGTATGCAGCCCAGAGCAGAAGCTGTTGGAATCACTCAAACCCAATCCTTGGGTGGGCTCAGCCTGAGAGGCGGATCCCTGTTTGTATGACCACCAGGGGTGCTTCAAAACGGTCTCAGTGAGGAGAGCCTGGACCACAAGGGCCAGCCCTTTCCCTCTCCACTCCTCAACTAGCATCACCAGATGGATGGAACACCCCCAAGCAATGCCTCTCTCCCCTCTTGCCCAGGCTCCCAGCTCACGATGTGGGAAGCTCAACTCAATATTCACAAATGTCTAGGGCGCTCACATATCCACTGAGATACAGAGCTGAGATTCATACCTCACTGTTTGGCAATGCGACAGACTTGAGCAGGAAGGGGAGAAGATGGGAGGAAGAGGTGGAAACAGGTTAAAGTGTGAGGAGCAGACTCGTGCATGGATCACAGTTTCCAACAGAATGCTGGCACTAGGTGTTCCAATAAACCCTGTTGTTTGTAATGGGATTTTATTGGTGGCAATCCAATTACGGAGAAGTTCAAACCACCATCCTCAGGTTAAGACCTGAGGCCAGGGTCTCACTATTATAACTCTATTAATACTCACCCTCACCAGACAACCCGCGTCTGCCCCTGGCCGTGGTGACTGCCCATCAGAGAGCATCCTGACCCTGCAACCACTGCAGCATGAAGGCCAGCCTGAGGTCTGAAGGCCTGCCTGAGGTCTGAAAGGGCTGTAGCCACTGTGGTCAAAACTGCAGCCAACAGTGCTCTCAACTGTGGAAGGCTGCCAGCCTCCTGGGGCTGAGCAGCGGAGCGAGCCCTCTGCCAGCCAGTGCCTCCTACCGCCCCCTCGGCCCTCCCACCCTGCCTCTGCTGAAATGGTGTCAGTTCAAGCTGCAGGCCATGCTGGCTCCAGCTTTCAGTCCTCAGCATACGTGGGCTCTCTGCTCAGCCTCCCCAATGGTAATGCAACTTCCTCTTGTCCAGTTCTCCTCTAAACCACGCTGGCAGCATACAGTAAGTCCCCTACAGTCGCCAGGTTGTGACCTTTCAAAGATGTGAACGTGTGTGCCATCAACGTCAGGTGTGAGGGAAATCGCAGCTTGCCCTCCGTCCCCTGTTGCTGATGATCCTTCAGCTCTACCATCTCCCACCTCCTCTCCCTCCTCCAGCCGGTAACTCTTCTAGTCTGCTCACTTGATGCCAGCCCCCTGTATGCCAGCTGTTGTACTGTACTACTGTACTTTTCAAGGCAGCATTCTCTAAGATTAAACATGTTTTGTGTGTATGTTTATGATGTAGTACTGGTGTGAAAAATATTATAAACCTATTACAATGCAGTACTAAGGAGCCGACTGTGTTAGTTGGGTACCTTGGCTAACTTTGTTGGACCTACAAACAAACTGGACTTATGAACACGATCTCAGAACAGAGCTCGTTCTTATGCTGGGGACTTACTGTACCCTCTATTCTTTTCAGGAAACTCCTCAGCTTCTCAAGGGCAATTGGAAGGCTCTCCCAGGACCTTGGCCCACGATTCTGGTCTCTGCAAGACACCTGGTTCAGAGAGAAGGACGGTGGTATTTCCCCGTCTCTCCCACTGCACAGCACGCGCTCCTTCGGGGGTGGCTGTTCCTCCGTCCATCTGCGCCGCCCCCCAGCACCCGGCACAGCAGCACAACTGGACAAGGCATCAGCCTCAAGACCTACTGTCTTCCTCCTGATGCAGGGTGTTTCTAGAGGCTGCTGCCCCAGGACACGCAATGCTTTCCTCACTCACATCCTGCATCTTTTCTCCATCATCACGAAGAGAGGACAAGCAGCTTCCATACCTCACTTTCCTGGGGCTACTAACTGCTTCTGTACATGCGCTATCTCACCTCTAACACTTCTGTGAATCAGGTACTCATTTTATTCTTTTTCTTTTACTTGAAGTATTTGTATAGTGTTGGGGTAGTTTTGAGCTTACAGCAAAGTGATTCAGTTATCTGTGTGTGTGCATATATATATGTATGTGCACACACACATATAACCTTTTTCAGATTCTTTTCCATTATAGGTTATTACAATATATTGAATACAGCTCCCTCTGCTATACAGTAGGTCCTAGTTTATTTATTTTATATACAGTAGTGTGTATCTGTCAATCTCAGATTCCTAATTTATTCCTTCTTCCCTTCCTCTTTGGTAAGTGTAATTCTGTTTTCTGTCTGTGAGTCTATTTCTGTTTTAAAATAAGCTTATTTGTATCATTTTTTTAGATTCCATCTATAAATATACCATATGAGATTTGTCACTCTCTGATTAACTTCACTTAATATGATAATCTCTAGATTGGTATTATTCTTGATTTATAGCTCGGTAATGGGGTTTGGGCAAGTGACTTGTCCAAGGTCACAACTGTAGGCGGCAGAGCTGGAATCTGGCCTCTGTCTGGCCTGCCCTTGCTACCTGCGCTGCTCACCACTAGGCACACAGAGCTCCTGTTTGTACAGGGCTTCTTCCGGGTTTCTGAGCCCTCTAACACAAGGCTATGTGTAGTGATTACATGTGCCAGAGGTTAAACAGAATATAACGTCCACCCAGGAGTATATCACTTTGGAGAATAACCTCCTCCTCTTATCTCAGAATAACAAAGAACAGAGACAAACAACTTTGCTTGATAGGAGTCTACCTCCAACAAGACAAAGAGCTGGACACAGAGACACCCAGTGACCTCATGAGCAGCAAACTGCCCATTCTTATTTCTTACCCTTGAAAAAAATAAAATAACACATTCAGATTTATGAACAGGTTGTTCATAAAATTTACACTGCCATTTTTATAAAGTAAGGGATATCAGAGATTATCCAATCCACTTTACTCACTTTATAGAGCAGAACAGGAAGGCATGTGAAAAGTGTAAAAGATGTGATCAAAACCACAAAGCTAGCCAGTGGCAGTCTCAGGATGACACACAAGTGTCTTTTTGAATCCCAGCCCAGTATTCTATCATACAAGCATAGCAAAATGTTTTCAACGTAAGGGCATCTCTGATGGATTGGCAGTGACTGCAAGGGGGCTCTGAGAAGGTGATGATGGATTGATGAGTCACGCCTGATGCAGGTATGGGATGAGAACACAGAAGAGTAAGCTCACTTCTTAGGCTCCTTTTTCATAGAAATGTCTCTGTACTTAACTTCAGCAGACTCATAATTTATCTCAAGAGCTATTATATCAATACCATCCTAGATCTAGTTTATTAGATTGTTACAACTCTATTTTCAAGAGAATATATATTTTAAGTTGCAGTGCCAGATTCCAGAACTCTTGACTCATCCTGTGAGGCAAGGCATCAGAAAGGGAGATGAAGCTGGAACTCACTGGAGACTAATCCATTAGAGAGTCTCAATTCTTCATTCTCATTAAAAAAAAAAAAAAAGCTGACAACTTTACACAGATACACGCTTTCCTGTTTGCCTTGGTGCTGGCCATCATTCACCTCGCCTGTGTTACAATGGCCAAATCACACATTTACCATCCACTTCCTTAAGGCATTTGAGATTTTTAAAAATAACATCTCCAACAGCCTTCAACTCTTTTTTTCATAACGTGTGCCCTAAAGTACTCATGGAATACTAACTGAAAGCTTGTCAACTTGGGGACTGTCCTGAGAAAACTCAGTTAAGTACCTGAACACTCCAGGGAGTGAGGCTGGGTTGTAGGATACTCATGAGGCTAGTCTGGAAAGTCCTTCAACAGTAAGATAAGAGGACCTTGGGTTGCCAGAAGACACCATGTCATAGTAATACAGCATTTAAGGGGTCTGGAGCCTATAGTGTTTCTGAGGATAGACTACATCCTGTCTTTCTGCACAACAGATTCAGAAGCTATTCTATTAATACATGCCCTGGATCAATCTAGCATCTTTCACCTTTCCTCAATACATTTACATGTTTTTTCTTTGGATACCATGAGTCTTAGGGAACTGAAACTGATAGTGTCTTACTTTTGAGTAAATTAAGCTCTCCAGAGTCAAAGAAGAGAAGACAACGGACACGCACCCCTGGCCTTTGCATCACACTCTATAGAGTAGAAAATGGAACTTTCTCTCTACTTCAGAGAGGGCCAACTACACATGAAAAGATGGCTGTGACTGTCCTAGAACTATTAGGTATCTGAATGGCTGATCAAAGCACTCCAAAGGGAGAAAGTCACCAAGAAAAATCTACCAGGATGCAGGGAAGAGCGTCATTCTGAAGCAGTCCATAGGAAACCAGAGAGTAGTGCTTTCTGGAACTCACATTTTCCCCCTGTACAGTCAACATGATGAAGATGCAAGAAAGCGCAGTGAGCATAAAGCATTTCAGCTCCATGCACTTCACCAAGCAGGACGCGCTGTCAACTGTATCTTCACCACGCTGTCAGTTGTCCCAGGGAAGAAATGTGCCCTGGATTCATGGTGCTGAAGTGTTTACAGAGTAGGAGAAATTTATTTTTAGTTCACCAGATGCTATCATGCCAGCTATCATAATGGTATATTTCAAGCTTCCTGTCACTATCTCTTGTCTGAGCAATGCAGATACCATGTAATTAAGCCAATACATACCTATTCTTTAAAGGTAAACGTGGAGGTGATATAAGTTAATTGCATATGGCATAAAGTGAGAGTGAGAAGCTTGATGATCATGTTATTCAAAACACAGAGCCTTACAGAAGCACTGTGTAGAAGGCTTTAGGATGAACTACAAATACAGCGGTGTCTACTAACCACGGGGAACTAATGACTTAGAACAATAGTCTAATCAAGAACTTGATGGAAAAGGTACTGGCAAATGGTATTTGTGAATTATGACCCGCAGACGCTCAAGAGGTGTCAAGGTGTCCGTGAAATACTCTCTGCTTTTGCTTTTCCCTGATTTGTTTTTGGCAGATGAAGAGTCCATCTCTGACTCCCTTTTCTAAGGATGAAGCATGCAACTCCATGGGTTAAAAGATGAGCTGGATTTCACTGACAAGGAGAGGGAGGGCATCTCAGATGGAGAAGACAGTGGCTGTAGAGGCAGGAAGCGGGATGTCCTTGATGCATTTGGGACACAGAATGGCTACTGTGTAAGGCTGGGGTGAGAGCAGGGCAGATGGGGAAGCAGGGGCTGGGAGAGGCTGAGAAGAAGCCTGAGAGGCCAGGCTAAGTAACTGGCACTATCTGGCAATCAGCAGAGTTTTTCTCCATATGGAAATGATCTATCAGTTAAGAATTTTAGACAAATTTTAGTGCTTGGAGGTACTGGGTTGGCCAAACTGGTTTTTTTTTTTTT
>SJYW01030598.1:372989-384855 GCA_006410735.1 Raphicerus campestris | reverse complement strand
TTCTTTCCAGGAAACTCCTCAGCTTCTCAAGGGCAAGTGGAAGGCTCTCCCAGGACCTTGGCCCACGATTCTGGTCTCTGCAAGACACCTGGTTCAGAGAGAAGGACGGTGGTATTTCCCCGTCTCTCCCACTGCACAGCACGCGCTCCTTCGGGGGTGGCTGTTCCTCCGTCCATCTGCGCCGCCCCCCAGCACCCGGCGCAGCAGCACAACTGGACAAGGCATCAGCCTCAAGACCTACTGTCTTCCTCCTGATGCAGGGTGTTTCTAGAGGCTGCTGCCCCAGGACACGCAATGCTTTCCTCACTCACATCCTGCATCTTTTCTCCATCATCACGAAGAGAGGACAAGCAGCTTCCATACCTCACTTTCCTGGGGCTACTAACTGCTTCTGTACATGCGCTATCTCACCTCTAACACTTCTGTGAATCAGGTACTCATTTTATTCTTTTTCTTTTACTTGAAGTATTTGTATAGTGTTGGGGTAGTTTTGAGCTTACAGCAAAGTGATTCAGTTATCTGTGTGTGTGCATATATATATGTATGTGCACACACACATATAACCTTTTTCAGATTCTTTTCCATTATAGGTTATTACAATATATTGAATACAGCTCCCTCTGCTATACAGTAGGTCCTAGTTTATTTATTTTATATACAGTAGTGTGTATCTGTCAATCTCAGATTCCTAATTTATTCCTTCTTCCCTTCCTCTTTGGTAAGTGTAATTCTGTTTTCTGTCTGTGAGTCTATTTCTGTTTTTAAATAAGCTTATTTGTATCATTTTTTTAGATTCCATCTATAAATATACCATATGAGATTTGTCACTCTCTGATTAACTTCACTTAATATGATAATCTCTAGATTGGTATTATTCTTGATTTATAGCTCGGTAATGGGGTTTGGGCAAGTGACTTGTCCAAGGTCACAACTATAGGTGGCAGAGCTGGAATCTGGCCTCTGTCTGGCCTGCCCTTGCTACCTGCGCTGCTCACCACTAGGCACACAGAGCTCCTGTTTGTACAGGGCTTCTTCCGGGTTTCTGAGCCCTCTAACACAAGGCTATGTGTAGTGATTACATGTGCCAGAGGTTAAACAGAATATAACGTCCACCCAGGAGTATATCACTTTGGAGAATAACCTCCTCCTCTTATCTCAGAATAACAAAGAACAGAGACAAACAACTTTGCTTGATAGGAGTCTACCTCCAACAAGACAAAGAGCTGGACACAGAGACACCCAGTGACCTCATGAGCAGCAAACTGCCCATTCTTATTTCTTACCCTTGAAAAAAATAAAATAACACATTCAGATTTATGAACAGGTTGTTCATAAAATTTACACTGCCATTTTTATAAAGTAAGGGATATCAGAGATTATCCAATCCACTTTACTCACTTTATAGAGCAGAACAGGAAGGCATGTGAAAAGTGTAAAAGATGTGATCAAAACCACAAAGCTAGCCAGTGGCAGTCTCAGGATGACATACAAGTGTCTTTTTGAATCCCAGCCCAGTATTCTATCATACAAGCATAGCAAAATGTTTTCAACATAAGGGCATCTCTGATGGACTGGCAGTGACTGCAAGGGGGCTCTGAGAAGGTGATGATGGATTGATGAGTCACGCCTGATGCAGGTATGGGATGAGAACACAGAAGAGTAAGCTCACTTCTTAGGCTCCTTTTTCATAGAAATGTCTCTGTACTTAACTTCAGCAGACTCATAATTTATCTCAAGAGCTATTATATCAATACCATCCTAGATCTAGTTTATTAGATTGTTACAACTCTATTTTCAAGAGAATATATATTTTAAGTTGCAGTGCCAGATTCCAGAACTCTTGACTCATCCTGTGAGGCAAGGCATCAGAAAGGGAGATGAAGCTGGAACTCACTGGAGACTAATTCATTAGAGAGTCTCAATTCTTCATTCTCATTAAAAAAAAAAAAAAAGCTGACAACTTTACACAGATACACGCTTTCCTGTTTGCCTTGGTGCTGGCCATCATTCACCTCGCCTGTGTTACAATGGCCAAATCACACATTTACCATCCACTTCCTTAAGGCATTTGAGATTTTTAAAAATAACATCTCCAACAGCCTTCAACTCTTTTTTTCATAACGTGTGCCCTAAAGTACTCATGGAATACTAACTGAAAGCTTGTCAACTTGGGGACTGTCCTGAGAAAACTCAGTTAAGTACCTGAACACTCCAGGGAGTGAGGCTGGGTTGTAGGATACTCATGAGGCTAGTCTGGAAAGTCCTTCAACAGTAAGATAAGAGGACCTTGGGTTGCCAGAAGACACCATGTCATAGTAATACAGCATTTAAGGGGTCTGGAGCCTATAGTGTTTCTGAGGATAGACTACATCCTGTCTTTCTGCACAACAGATTCAGAAGCTATTCTATTAATACATGCCCTGGATCAATCTAGCATCTTTCACCTTTCCTCAATACATTTACATGTTTTTTCTTTGGATACCACGAGTCTTAGGGAACTGAAACTGATAGTGTCTTACTTTTGAGTAAATTAAGCTCTCCAGAGTCAAAGAAGAGAAGACAACGGACACGCACCCCTGGCCTTTGCATCACACTCTATAGAGTAGAAAATGGAACTTTCTCTCTACTTCAGAGAGGGCCAACTACACATGAAAAGATGGCTGTGACTGTCCTAGAACTATTAGGTATCTGAATGGCTGATCAAAGCACTCCAAAGGGAGAAAGTCACCAAGAAAAATCTACCAGGATGCAGGGAAGAGCGTCATTCTGAAGCAGTCCATAGGAAACCAGAGAGTAGTGCTTTCTGGAACTCACATTTTCCCCCTGTACAGTCAACATGATGAAGATGCAAGAAAGCGCAGTGAGCATAAAGCATTTCAGCTCCATGCACTTCACCAAGCAGGACGCGCTGTCAACTGTATCTTCACCACGCTGTCAGTTGTCCCAGGGAAGAAATGTGCCCTGGATTCATGGTGCTGAAGTGTTTACAGAGTAGGAGAAATTTATTTTTAGTTCACCAGATGCTATCATGCCAGCTATCATAATGGTATATTTCAAGCTTCCTGTCACTATCTCTTGTCTGAGCAATGCAGATACCATGTAATTAAGCCAATACATACCTATTCTTTAAAGGTAAACGTGGAGGTGATATAAGTTAATTGCATATGGCATAAAGTGAGAGTGAGAAGCTTGATGATCATGTTATTCAAAACACAGAGCCTTACAGAAGCACTGTGTAGAAGGCTTTAGGATGAACTACAAATACAGCGGTGTCTACTAACCACGGGGAACTAATGACTTAGAACAATAGTCTAATCAAGAACTTGATGGAAAAGGTACTGGCAAATGGTATTTGTGAATTATGACCCGCAGACGCTCAAGAGGTGTCGAGGTGTCCGTGAAATACTCTCTGCTTTTGCTTTTCCCTGATTTGTTTTTGGCAGATGAAGAGTCCATCTCTGACTCCCTTTTCTAAGGATGAAGCATGCAACTCCATGGGTTAAAAGATGAGCTGGATTTCACTCACAAGGAGAGGGAGGGCATCTCAGATGGAGAAGACAGTGGCTGTAGAGGCAGGAAGTGGGATGTCCTTGATGCATTTGGGACACAGAATGGCTACTGTGTAAGGCTGGGGTGAGAGCAGGGCAGATGGGGAAGCAGGGGCTGGGAGAGGCTGAGAAGAAGCCTGAGAGGCCAGGCTAAGTAACTGGCACTATCTGGCAATTAGCAGAGTTTTTCTCCATATGGAAATGATCTATCAGTTAAGAATTTTAGACAAATTTTAGTGCTTGGAGGTACTGGGTTGGCCAAACTGGTTTTTTTTTTTTTCTGTTAAAACCCAGAATGAACTTTCTGACCAACTGTATGGTAATTTAAAAAAAAAATTAAAAGAATTGGAAGATGACACAGAAGGGAGGGAGGAAATAGGAAGGAAATAAAACAGCCATGGCAAAGGTAATTATGCAGTTGGGGCTGCATGGGGAGGGACACAGAGACAATACTAAGTTAGAACTGGCGGAGAGCAAGGAGAGTCNATTTAAAAGAATTAGAAGACAACACAGAAGGGAGGGAGGAAATAGGAAGGAAATAAAACAGCCGTGGCAAAGGTAATTATGCAGTTGGGGCTGCATGGGGAGGGACACAGAGACAATACTAAGTTAGAACTGGCGAAGAGCAAGGAGAGTCCAGAATAGCACCAAGACTTCTAGCTTGAGCAACTAGGTGGATGATGCTGATGTGAAGACTGGGGAGATGAGGAGGACAGCGAACAGGAGGAGTGTGGATTTATATACCGTAGGTCCTGAAGGAAATCAACCCTGAATAGTCATTGGAAGGACTGTTGCTGAAGCTGAACCTCCAAGACTTTGGCCACCTGATGTGAAGAGCTGACTCACTGGAAAAGACCCTGATGCTGGGAAAGACTGAAGGCAGGAGGAGAAGGGGACAACAGAGGATGAGATGGTCAGATGGCATCACCGACTCAATGGACATGAGTTTGAGCAAGCCCGGGGAGATGGTGAAGGACAAGGAAGCCTGGCGTGCTGCAGTTCATGGGGTCGCAGAGTTGGACACGACTCAGTGACTGAACGACAGGTTTGAGGTGCACTGACATTGGAGCAGAGATGTCTCACAGACAGGTGGTAACCCTGATCTGGGTTCTGGAGAAGGGGCATGGCTGATTTGGGAGCTGTGTTAAGTCATGACTGCTCAGAGCATGTGTGAGACACGGGAGGTCAGAGAATCATTTTCCAGTGAAGGGGAATGGTGGCTCACATGCCCTGGAGGACCCAGGATGAGGTAAGGACAGAAATTCCCGAATATGATGGCAGAAAGGCCCTAATTTACTGTCATGTGTCAGAAGAGCTTCAGCAGAGGGCTGGGGGAACAAGCCAGGCTGTGATACAGAAAGCTAGGAAAGAAAGCAGGGATTGAAAGCAGGTTCTTTCAAGGTGACTGGTATTAAATGGGAGGGAGAGAGATAAGGCAGGACTTCCAAGGGGAGGAAGGTGTGGTTCTGGAAAGGAGTGAAATGTACAATCTTGCTGTGTCCAGTGTGGTCCCTAACAGGGTGAGCAGCAGCATCCACGAGGTTGTTAACAACTCAGAATGTCAGGTCCCTCTGCAGAGTGAGTCAGAATCTGCTCTTCAGCAAGACCCTCAGCTGGTGTATTTGCATATGGAAGACTAAGAAACTGCGATAAAGGACTCTCGAACTTTCTCTATAAGCAGAATGGGAGGCCCCTGGAAACAGGAGCATAAACCTTCTCCCAGAGGAAGTGAGATGAGATTAAAATAGAAGGAGTGAAATTAACCTGAAAATGAAGCCAGACGGGGACATATATTTTAACCTTTCTTCCTTTACCCAATTTCCAACAGATATACATGGGTGATGAAAATAAGCTTTTTATGGGGTACCAGTTTTCTGACTTGTAAAACAAGGAAAATGAAGAATTATTTAATCGGACAATCAAAATTTCAACACCATCATCATGGAATGAGAAATACTTTCCTCAAACTCTCTTGACCTCTTTGCAGAATGAGATTGTTAGGGAATTGAAACCAATGATAGGAGGATTTTTTTTTTTTAATGGGTCAGATATTGCTCCTTGCTCAGATCCTTCATGGGAGAAGTAGTTTTCCTACCAGAATTTGGCTACTAAGTGGCTGGCAGTTTCAAAGTCAAGTAGAGTTAGACTGCATCACAAAAAATTAAGCTCTAATTTTACGATGGGTGGCAGTATTTTAATCTTCCAACAATCTCCTGAACAAGAGCTTTGTCAGGTCCAACCTTACTGGTAGCAGTAAATGTTTGTTCATTTTAAGCACTGAGACCATGAAAAATGGGTTTTTAATGTAGGCTCTCAAAGAAACATAGCCAGCGTGCAAAGGATGACAATTAAATAAGTTAAGTCAATTTCAGGGAAATTGGCACATAATCTGATATGTGCTAACCTATCCGTCTCCACTTGTAATCTTCAGAAGGAAATCTGGAAAAACTTACAGGCAAGGCAAGGATGATAAAAACCTATCATTATAACCAAAAGGCAGCATCTCTATCAAGTAATTAACAACATGTCTGGCAATGATTACACATGACTCACTGTTTCCAATTTCTTTAAGTGAATTTTAAAGCTATTACCAATGCCCTTGCCAACACACAGCATGGGACGTGGCCGAGCCGCTTTTGTGCAAAAAAAACTTTATCTTCATCAGCAGAAGGTAAGTGGATCAAGCTGACAGGAAGCTGGGCAACAGCACACGGCAAGGACAGGCGTGTGTGATGAGGGAAACGGAAAAATAAGCACATTAGCAGAAAGTGGGGTCTGGGAGATGCTGGTGGCTGCGAATGGCTCGCTTCTAGGTCAACAGCTTGAATCTGACTCCGATGGGCAATAACTCCAAATGCTATGGCCTGTGTGAGAGCCTGTTGATGGGAGGAGTGGGATTACAACCCAGGCACAAGTATACAGATGGGGATTTCCATGGCTAAAGCGCTGGCAAGGCGCTCACAGGCTGGAGGGGACCATGAGGTGAGAGACAAAAGATCATTCGGCTGACTGATACAGTTTTCCAAACACTGGAGACAAACCTATTAAACTAAACAACCATCACCACAAAACCAATCCGTTTACTTGGGGGCTACAGAGTTTCTGTCTGGGGGCAATGAGCCGGTCTGGGAAATAAATAGCGATGATAGCTGTACCACACTGTAAGTGTAATGAATGCCACTGCACACTTAGAAATGGTTAAAATGGTATTGTTATATTTTGCCACAATGGGAAAAAAAAAAAAAAAGAAACAGAGAAGGAAAAAGCCACACATTTAATTGATCGAGTCCATGCAAGTTTCTTCAGTGTGGCACTGGCTCAGCTGAGGGCCAGAGCTAGGAGATACTATGTTTTGTGACTATTTGGGAAGTTGCCAGGAGCAGGTTGGCACAGGTAACATCGAAGCGTGATCATCACATGTTTTACTTCCTATCAGGCAAGGTAAATAGGATGAAGGAAAGATATGAATAAATCAACCCAAGGCATAGCTTTAAATCTGTTATACACTCAGTATGCCTCATCTACTTAACGTCTTCTGCTCCAAAGTTGGTGGCCATTGTTTTTTATACTACAGTCCTATCCCTCCCCCAAACTGATTAAAACATATAAGCATCAAAATTTTCCCTCTATGTGGGAGTCACATGGATTTTCGTAGTGAATATAATACAAAAATTCTACAATATGAACTAACTTTAAAAAAGGAGAGAGATAAATAAATGTCACTGGGCTTTACTTTTTTTTTTCCCCAGTAACTTCAAGATTCTAACTATTTCAAGATTTAGAGAGATGTTTCCTGACAGTGTCAGTTTTGGAAATCAAGACGCAGTCTTAAAAATTGTTTTCTTGTAAACCAAATTTAAGTAGTATCTAATTCTACTAGAAGGTCAAGCTCTTAAAAAAAAAAACATACACACACACATGATTTTTTTAACCACTGGAAATTAACACCAATACAATAAGTGCTAAATAATAAAATGTAGCACAAGTACCTAAATTGTTATTTTATACATTTTCTGTGTAACACCTAAGAGAAGGCTGTCTTCCCTCCCTACGATTTCTGAGAGGTAGACTCATCACTTCATTACAATCTACCGGATGAAGACATCACAGTGACCTGGCCCCAGCTAATTCCTGCTGCCACCGTCTGGGTCACTGCAGAGCTCTGCTCTCTAGCGACTCTCAAGTTTTCTTCTTTGGTTGAAAACTTAAAAAAAATTTTTTTTTCAAATCCAAAACAAATATGCCCCATTAAGCAGCCAAAACATTCACATTCTGCATTTTTTGAGTGTCGAAAAACAGCTCTGGTGTAAGAATAAGAATTTCTGTGTCGCTGTCGGAGGCAAGTACAGACAATTTTTGAAACCCGTCTGATTTTCCCAATGATATCTCCCTCCCTGCCAGAAGTGGGGCCTTTTACCACTCACAGCTTAAATCATTCTCCTTTGAGGCCATTTCACAACAGAAGCAAGGCCTCCCAGAAACACTGCCTAATAAGAACCCCAGAAACCATCTTCTTATCTGACAGCAGTGTGCAGAAGAAAATAACCCACAGCAGATTATCTAGTGCAGAGTGAATTCTCCCAATTTTAGATAAACTCTTTTCAATAAGGTTGTGATGGAGACACTGAGGTTGTGTATTTCATGGGAGCAAATGACAAGCACGAAGTATGGTTTGATTTTTAGATTAACTGTCAACAGATAGTTACTAGATGAAATCCCCCTTGGAAGGAAACAAGCTAAAATCTAAACTTTTTTCTTAAAGGTCTCTTTGGGGTGAAGAAGCTTAGACTTTTAGGCAGGAATTAACCCAAGACAATGAGGTGTACAAAGACATAGGTACTGATTAAGGAAAGAGGGCTTATTTATCTTGTCCCCAGATACTCCTTTATATTTTTCCCACCTTCTCCCATGCTGCTCCCCTTGTCAACCCTCAAGCCCCAGCCACAGCATCTGCTACCAGTTTCTACAACAAGCCAAGCAATTTCTGGCCCCAGGGACTTTGCACATACTGTTTTTCTGCCTGCAACAACTTTCTTTCCCATTTTTCCCTAGGCTGCTACCTTTCATAGCTGGGTCTTAGTTTAAATAATCTGTTATCCAGAGGTTGCCTGTGTGCCATCTCTAACAGTCTCACCTTGTTGGGTTTTTCTCTGCCTTGGTCTCCTTTTTTTTCCCCCCTCACCTTAGTAGAAGTTACATTCAGTGGGAGGGAGGAGGGATGGGTGTCAGAACTGACCAGGTTTCTCTTTCACTCTGGTAGGGTCTGGCTTCACCCACTCAGACAGTTCCCGTGCTTGGGGCTTACTGCCCTGTGGCCATGGTCATGAACTTCCCAATACTTTTATCTCTGAGTTTTCATCTTGTAAGTGAAGTGTGATGGGGCCACGGAGCTTGTGCCGAAAGCTTGGAGACTAGGCTCTGGAGCTGTCCCTGGGGGCCCGCCTGACTTCCTTTCCCCTGCCTCTGCTGCTGACCTCATCCTTGGTACAGACCAGGCAAGGGGAGGGTTGGAGTCATGTGTGTGTGTCGGTGGCATCCCGCGGCCGGGCATGGCGGTGACTGTCCCTGTCCTGGGCTGGCCAAACCACATTGTGTTCAGTGGGCCAAGCACATCCTGGCATGCAGACTGCAATTCTCCTGAGGCTCTCCTGTCTGCTATGGATTAGAGCTATAGATCCAAGCAGTGGGGAGATACCTGGCTCAACTCCCCTCCTTTGGGTGACATGTGATACACTGGGCAGGTGACTGGCAGGAAGGGGACCCAGCAGCTGGTGGCCGTGTCTCTGCCACATTGCAGGCTGAGCCCCCCGAGAAGCCTATGGGGGTCATCACTGCACATGCCCTGTGCGGAGCTCTGTATCTGAGGGCGCTTGGCATTCAATAGCAAATAAAAGCACTGTGACGGGTAGACAGACCATGGAAGAAAAGAAAGAGTTTTACATGTTAGTTATTTTAATGACTCTTTTTTCCCTGCCTTTTCTAACAGGGCCCCGTATTTTCATTCTGCACTGGTCCCTGTAAATTCTGAGGCTGATCTTGTCTACCACAGCATCCCCAGCACCCAGCCCAGAGCAGATATTCAACCTCTGGTGAGTCACCCCATTCTGTTTGGGGGAGGGGGTGGGTGACAGGAGGACTTCCATGGGGCTGCTCTATGGAAAACTAAACACAATCCTTGAGGTTGTTAAGTACAGCCTCCGAGGTGATCCTCCCTGGGCTCAGGGGCACTTTCTAATATTCCTATGGGCACCTGAGGTGGCCACGTTTCAGACTGTTTCCTGGGTACCTAAACCCACAGGCGTAGTGACAAGGTAATGACCCGATTTTGTGAGCCGCCTGTGGACTCAGCCATATTCCTCCATCATCACATCTCTTCACGTGGGAACCTCTGGACTGACAAGAAGTATCTCCCTTGATGAACTGATTTTAATTGGCACTACCTGCCCTGCAAAACCTCAGACAGTTTTTTCCCAAACAACTAATTTTATCTTCATGCCCCAGCACACCTGCAGCCCTCGTGGGGCTCAGCACCCCTCCCAGAGGATGCATAAGCAACAAAATCTGCTTTCCTCCCTTGCGTTTAAAGGGAAGCACCGCCCTGCCCCTGCCACCAACACCGAAGGTTCTGTGGGCTGAAATGACACTGTCTGGCCCATCTCACCACTGCACACAGAATCCCAGGGTCCTGCCTACCCACCGAGAGAGAGAAAACATGGCACCTGGTTAGGATTCTTGTTCCTCATATAGTATCGTGCACATCCATAAGGTTTTCAGTTCCATGTTCAGCTCAGCCGAGAGACTGTGAGCTTCCCCCATCACTCCCTGCAAGGCCAGTTCTTGCTTCTTTTGGCAGGAGCACCTGTACCCCCCAGAGTGGCAGGTGTGGGCAAAATCCTCATCTTTGCACCAGTGGCTGAACAGAGGCGTTTTTCTTCATCGATGGTTCTCTAGCTATAAATTCCAACATGAGTAGAGTCAGCAAAAACTAGAGCTATAGGGTGTCTCTTCTTTATTGCTGAAACAGCATGAAATCCCACTTGAGGGGGGAAAGGACGAGGTTATGGTGCATTCAGACCAAAATGATCTTTCCAGTGAAGGTCTAGTTCTTCGTCAGGCAAGCCACCGCAGAACCCAGGCCCGCCTTCCTGAGTAAGGGACGCAGGCAGTGGCTGCTGTTCTCCGGATCCTTGAACTTGAAAGGAGTCCAAGTGACCTGACCCAGCCCACTGCCAAAGGAAACAGTGTCTGAGGACCCCCTGGCCAGACATAAGTGCAGCAGGGCAGTCCTTAAATGCATAGGCCCCCTCTTCTCCTGCCTCTCTCAGGCTGAAACTGTAATATCAGGAGTCAGTAAAAAACCTGCCAGGCAAACTTTACAAGTTCATGGTAAGTTCAGCGAGCCCCAGGAAAGCTTAGGGAGGCGGCCGAGATCCCCAGCAGCCCCCGTGGCTCATGCTCACTCACAATGACCCTCTGGCCTCCTGGCAGGCAGGCTGCACAAGCCTGTAGAAACTCAGGTTACAGCAACTCTCTCCCTGGGGCGTGCTGAGGAAGAATTCATTCCTTCCTTGGGGGTGGCACTAAGATCAGCTTATAAATGACTCAATGGTTCACCAGGGGCCCCTTTTCTAGTCCCTTCCACGAAACAGGCAGCAAGGAAGGGGCCCGTGATGTCTGACTGCCTTTGACCCCATGCCCGCTCTCAACTGGCTCTTCTCTGCCCCAAACTTGCATCTTGGAGCCTATTCGTGACGATGCAAATTTATACTGCCGGTTGGGCTTTGCACTACTTGCTCCAACACAGATTTTAAAGGGTGGGGGTGAGGTCATGAGAGAAGGGGGTTTGCTAATTCAGATGAGGAGACTCCCCAGGCTCTGTGAAGAACAAAAGAAGAGCCTTGAAGCAAAGGTTGTTGGTTGGACCAGAGGTGCAGCATGCCAGTGTCTCCGAAGATGCTCGGCAGGTCTAGCAGCAAATGAACCTGGGAACCCCTGCGTCCGCTCTGCGCTTCTCCAGACCCCTCCCCACAAAAGAAACACACACAAACCACTGAACAGAGACATCTTAAAAGACTGCAGTGAAGAAACCTTTTACTGCTGCTTCTCATATTCACAAATCCTCGAATCTCTGTTCCTGGCCTATCCCACCCCTCCCTATGCCAATTCCAAGGGGCCTCTAAGTTTTCAATTGGTTTCCAACACTAAGTAATCAACATATTTAGTAGGAAAAGCCCGGTTTTCTCTTTTCTCTTGCAAAAGTCTAGAAGCACCAGCAGCTGCAGGCAGGCTTGCATCTCCTCCTGGCAATAACTGGCTGG
>SJYW01030598.1:332949-348956 GCA_006410735.1 Raphicerus campestris | reverse complement strand
AGAGAGAGAGAGAGTAAACATTCGAGCTGTCTTTCCTAACTGCTACAACTGGAAGAATGAAGGACTTGCTATTATCTGTAATCAACTCTACCTTTTCATGCCAGTAGTAGAAAGGGAGTAGGTAAAATGCTCCAAAGCTGTGAAGAATCAAACTAACCTTTCTTTTCTTTTTTTCCAGTACCTACTGGGTAGAGCCATGTGGTGGCCGTGTGACTCAGAGGTCAGACTTGCTTCTGTTTTCGAGGTAAAAGCTATGTGTCTCAATGCCCTAGAGCCCTGCCCTATTGCTGCCTGAGGAGGAGGAGCCATGATCACATGTCTCCCGGTGGCCAGTGATGCCACGCAGAAGGGATGATGGCCACGTGGCTTGTTCTTAGGTCCAGTAAGAGTGTGACTGAGCTTTATGGACCCTTTACTGACCTGCCAACAGCACACCCCGCTGCCTTATCCACTTCAACACACACCAGGTCCTGGGCACTGGTACAGAGCCGTGGAAGAGACCGATGGTCCCTGGTCTCATGGAGTCTGTCTATGAAACCTTCGGTTTCCATACCTGGAGGTTGACCGCCATCCTCCCAGGCTCTCAGACTGACCTGCAGTCAGGGCTTCCCCGCCCAGCTCTCACACCAGCTCAGCATCTATCTCCATTCAGAGGCATGAAATCTACTGGTGCCAGGCTCTGGGGTGTGTGCTCTAGATATGAATGACTGGATTTTCTGGAAATATCCTAATTCTGATGACTCCACAGATGTTAAAGAAACCACTGAAATTCCAACATTGTGGCTTCCAACTGACAAGCTCCAAAGTGTCCACGCCTGGGAGGGAAGATAAGGGGCAAAGAGACCTCCTGTTTAATCACAAAAAGAAGTACAGGGGTCTGGGGAAGCTTCTGGGCTCCCATCTGGGTCTGCCATTTACTAGCTGCAACTTTTGGGGGGATTTGAGAACCTGCCATGGTACCACTCCCTTGCCTGTAAAGTGAGGGTCATGATAACACACCTAGCTCTATGATTAAATGGCTTAAAGCATGTTCTATACCTAGAAAGAACCAGCCACAGGGAAAGCTGGATTGATATGAACTAACATTATGTCGTGATTGTTACTGTTATTACTTGTCAGAGATTTCTTTTATTGTTTGAAAAACCCAGTCACTACACGATGGGGCATTGGCAACAATACCAGGGGAAGCCCGAGGTGTCTTCAAAGTCTGCTATTAAGACTGACCTTGAACCCGACCTTTTCAGCTTTTCTCCCTCCCCTCCCCGCTTCCACATGAGGTGCGGCTCCCTTCACGTTGGCCCACGACTATTTCTGAGCTGAATTACTAGGACTGCTCTACGTTAATCGCCGTGGCTCCAGCCTTGATCAGCATCACCGCCGGGGTAATCCTCCTAAAACACAGCCTTAACATCCTTTTCCTATCCCACAACGGTTCCTTCTTGTAGACTGGATTAAAGGTGAGCTCCTCATTCCTTCATTTTGGCATCTCACTCACCCAGCCCAGGCCACCTGCCAGCTCTCACCTCCGCCCAAGTTGGGTCAGCCCCTATAAACCACCTACATCTAAATTCCAGGCCAATTCTACCTTTCTCCACCACTGCCACACCTTGTCTCTTTCTCTCTAAATCTTCCTATACTAATGCTTTGATTTCTTCATGATGCCTAACCCATTCACAGCAGACCCTGTGAATTTCTCCATCAACTCTACAGCTCCTTTGGATCTCTCTTCTGCAAGTCTAATCTCCCTAGACACAGGTTTTAAATTTCTCAAGTGCAAGCATGCTGTCATATATATATGTATTTTTGCATTCCTTCTTCTTCCGCACCCTACACCCCCACAAAAGTAGTCAGGTGATTCAGAAATCTTGTAATCCTTGGAACTATTTGGACATATTATCAATACAAAGTCTCACTGCAATTTTGCTATGACTTCATGTAGCTGATTCGAGTTGCAAAATTCAAATGCAAAACCACAGCCAGCTTGGTTTTCTATGGGGCTCTCAACAACCAAACTAATTTCTTCACTTGATTCCCACCTCTGATGAAGATCGTGCCTGCTCCTGTCCTGAGCTAAGCGTGTCTTTCCAAGTTCTTTCCACTCTCAACTGGGAAGGAGCTTTCAGAGATGTTGCCCTCTACTCAAGATTCGTCTCTTAGGAAATGTGTTTTCTTTGTTTTTCCTGGGTTCTGCGTTGTCTGCCTTCCAAACAGGGCACTCCAGTCTCAACTTCCTGACTGATTCTACATACAGGGCAGCATCCTCACTCGCCGTGATAACTGCAGAAGACTTACCTATTCCCTCCACCTCCATTCTCTCCCACTTTTAATATATAGAGAATTCATTCAACAAACACCTATTTGTGCCTTCTGTACAGACAGCATGGACAACATTGTGCCTTCTATACAGACAGGCTCACAGGGTGTCTAAAGGAAGACTGGTTAAATCTGACCCTCTGGCTCCATCCATATTTGGTGGGAACAAGGTCGCTGACACTGTCATCTAAACTATAAAACAAACCACCAGAAAACGAGTTGTCTCCAGCTTTTGGGTTCATTGAGACCCTTTTCTTAGAGCTGTGTAATCAAGCAAAGAGGAAAATAGAGCAGTGACAATACGAGAGAAGATGAGGGACTAGTTTACAGGCATCTTGATTCCGTTGGCTCACAAATGCACCGAATCAAGTGCAAAACCTTTTGTCTGAGGTAATGACTATGTTTTCAGTCAAAATTACAACTTGGTCGCAGCCCAAATGATAGGCTTTCATAGAGAAGATTCCATTGCCATAATGGTGCTCTTTAGTGTCTAAACAAATGGCTTCCCATAAGAGAGTGATTGTCAGATGGTTGAGAGAAGAGAAAAAGATGCTGGGTTCTTGATAAGTTTAGGCCACTAATAAGTAAAATTATTCTCTTCAATATTCATCAGTTCTATTTAATATTCATCTTTCTGAATGTTCTTTTATTGCAACATTTTCTCCCTCCCAGCATCTTCCCACTCCAACATATGTAAGGCTACTGGAGGAGAGTTCCTATTTCATGATGTATTATGTTATTGTGTTCTGGGCCCAGCACCATGAACCTAGGCAACTGTAACAAATCAGAACATCAGTGTACAACTATGGACAGAGCAGCTTGGTCAAGGAGTGGTCAGACGGCAGGCAAATCACTCAAGGACCCAGATATTTCTAAAGACAAGCTATGTGGCATCTTAGAGAGAACCCAGGAGTGTGGTATGCAGTGTGACCAGCCTGTCTCTTGTGTGGAAAGGAAGGAGGCAGAGAGATGGAATCAGATCGCCACCTTCTGGCACAGCGATGGCAATGTTTTATACACAACATTTCTAAAGGACACTCATTTGATCCTAAGTAAATAAATTAAAAAGAAAAAATGAAACTCTTCCTATGAACAAAAGAGACAGGCACAAAGACACAGCTGTGGTTTGGCATTATTGAGGCTTGGTATATGGATATCACTGATCAGAGAGCATTATACTATGAGGGCTTGTGGTTCTGTCATTTCAGGTAAGGCAGTTTTATTGAGATCTTATTGGCTCCTTGATCTCAACTTTAAAACTCTGACATTTTGTTATAAACATAAGGTATCATCATGAAGAATTTTGGTAACTCCGTCTTATCTAAAAGAAACTAAACAAGTTTTCCATAGCTGTGTTTCCTTCATAAGCTAAATCTAGACTTATTTTAATGGTTCCTTCAAAGTGAAA
Source organism: Raphicerus campestris (assembly GCA_006410735.1). Lineage (NCBI taxonomy): Eukaryota > Metazoa > Chordata > Mammalia > Artiodactyla > Bovidae > Raphicerus > Raphicerus campestris. Next base: position 345,235 of record SJYW01030598.1, on the reverse strand, counting down.
GTCACTCAGTCGTGTCCCACTCTTCGCGACCCCATGGACTATACAGTTCATGGAATTATCCAGGCAAGATACTGGAGTGGGTAGCCGGTCCCTTCTCCCGGGGATTTTCCCAAACCAGGGATCGAACCCAGGTCTCCTGCATTGTAGGTGGATTCCTTACTAGCTGAGCCACAAAGGAAGGCCTTTCAAAATTTTTTCAGTTAGGTGCTACATTTACAAGCAAATGTTGAAGTGGCCCATTATTTACTTTGAAGAGTCTCCTGATGTCATAAATCTGCTGTGACTTTCATTTACAAGTTACACATCTGGAAATGTATAACCAAATTTAACATTACACATGGAAAATTCTTTATTTTAAAACCTCAAGGAAGTATGATCTCATAGTTTAAATACCAGACTTGAAAAAAAAACAATTTCTTCATTTTAAATCAATCCCTTATCTGTAATGTTTTATTCTAAATATTATTCCCATTAACTGTCTACTCAGCCCCAGCTCATGAACAATGAAAAAAATTCTTTTACTTAGTTTGGTAGTTTCTGATTATAGAGGACATCATCTAATGCTTTTCCCCATGCACTTTGCAAAGTCTTAAATGACAGAACACATTTCCAAAAATATAGCACAGCATCTATTGTGTCTGAACTCAACTGTCTCAGTGCAACCATGAATGTGTCTCGAGAAACTTGGTAAAAACCCTTTGAACTTCTTTGGGGCAAAAAGGCATAGGAAACTGAAATTAAAAACCTCCAATTAAAGCTTTTTATACTAAACTTACACACAGATCAAGCTGTGCTCTCTGACACAGAAGCAAGAAACCACGGCGGGTGGGAGTAAGCTCACACAGATGCGTTTTTGTATTACGTAGACGACCTCGCCATCTGAAACACAACTCAGTGAAACTGAAATCCCAGCTGTGTTACTCCTTTTCCAAGGAGAATAGAGATGCATCCCACAGCCACTGTACGCATACTAGACCTTCATTTAACCACACATCAAGAAGATATACATACCCCAACATTCACAGCAGCATTATTTACAATAGCCTCCGTTATGAAATGGAAATTAATATTACACTCTTGGCTATGCATACGTATCTGTCTTTCAAGGGTACATTCTTCGTTTCAGATCATCTCCCAACTGTCCTCGTTCCCGTTCCCACCATTAATTAAAACAGCTATATGGTTAAACACATAAGAATATGGAGTTAGTTAGCAAGTGCTGTGTAACAAAGAAACTCATATAAAATTTGCATGTGATTTAATTAGCTGATAATGGGTCATTAGTTGAGGGGCTAAAGAAAGGAAACAGATTTTTTTGAACACATAAAGGAACCATTCAGGAAGAAGAGAGTTGTTTTCATTTGGCCCTTCTCAGCTAGGAGAACCACCTGTGCAAACACGGGGCTCAAGTCAGATGACAAGCAAGGTTTTCATGGTGCCAGGAAGATTTCCATCTCTATGACAACCTTCCTGGGCCCAAATAGAGGATGTTATTTTTCTGGAGGCAACATCTCAGCCACACTAGCAAGGAGGGTCCAGTTCGGGCCTGGTTTGAATCTGAACACTCTTTCTTGGGCAGCCATTATGGACCAGGGCTGCTTGTGCCAAATCATGACTCATGGGANCTACTCAGCCCCAGCTCATGAACAATGAAAAAAATTCTTCTTTTACTTAGTTTGGTAGTTTCTGATTATAGAGGACATCATCTAATGCTTTTCCCCATGCACTTTGCAAAGTCTTAAATGACAGAACAAATTTCCAAAAATATAGCACAGCATCTATTGTGTCTGAACTCAACTGTCTCAGTGCAACCATGAATGTGTCTCGAGAAACTTGGTAAAAACCCTTTGAACTTCTTTGGGGCAAAAAGGCATAGGAAACTGAAATTAAAAACCTCCAATTAAAGCTTTTTATACTAAACTTACACACAGATCAAGCTGTGCTCTCTGACACAGAAGCAAGAAACCACGGCGGGTGGGAGCAAGCTCACACAGATGCGTTTTTGTATTACGTAGACGACCTCGCCATCTGAAACACAACTCAGTGAAACTGAAATCCCAGCTGTGTTACTCCTTTTCCAAGGAGAATAGAGATGCATCCCACAGCCACTGTACGCATACTAGACCTTCATTTAACCACACATCAAGAAGATATACATACCCCAACATTCACAGCAGCATTATTTACAATAGCCTCCGTTATGAAATGGAAATTAATATTACACTCTTGGCTATGCATACGTATCTGTCTTTCAAGGGTACATTCTTCGTTTCAGATCATCTCCCAACTGTCCTCGTTCCCGTTCCCACCATTAATTAAAACAGCTATATGGTTAAACACATAAGAATATGGAGTTAGTTAGCAAGTGCTGTGTAACAAAGAAACTCATATAAAATTTGCATGTGATTTAATTAGCTGATAATGGGTCATTAGTTGAGGGGCTAAAGAAAGGAAACAGATTTTTTTGAACACATAAAGGAACCATTCAGGAAGAAGAGAGTTGTTTTCATTTGGCCCTTCTCAGCTAGGAGAACCACCTGTGCAAACACGGGGCTCAAGTCAGATGACAAGCAAGGTTTTCATGGTGCCAGGAAGATTTCCATCTCTATGACAACCTTCCTGGGCCCAAATAGAGGATGTTATTTTTCTGGAGGCAACATCTCAGCCACACTAGCAAGGAGGGTCCAGTTCGGGCCTGGTTTGAATCTGAACACTCTTTCTTGGGCAGCCATTATGGACCAGGGCTGCTTGTGCCAAATCATGACTCATGGGAGACTGTAGATCGAGATCTGACGTATTTCACAGTGACTCCATCTTCTGAGCGCTTCATTTCCAAGAAATGAAGTAATGCTCTGACTCAACAACTCTCAGGAGTTACAAACCACTCTTCCCATCTCTAAAGCACAGCACTTGGTATTTTAAGTAGGTCACGTGAATCATAAGACGTTCTATGTAAAGGTAACTGTTAGTATCACTTATGAACATGCATTAAAATAACTGTTCAGATGGCAATGAGCAATATGATCGATTGATATGTGGGGGTGGGGAGAGAAGCACACAAAACGACTTTTTGGAAAATTCTTTCAAATAAGCATGGGGATAAGAAACAAACCCACCATGTTCTTATATAACCGTGCTTTAGAACTAGAAAGGACAGTTTTTGCATCAGATTCAACAAGTGCTCCTGCTCTTTGGAAGTCTATTAAGTTGTTGATGTAGAGCCAATCCCATGCCTATTCTAAGGGAGAGCCACCCCTCAGAGAGGCAGTTCAGAATAGAGGAGTATGAAATCACGGAACTGCAGGTTAATTAAGAGCTAAGTCAGAGTTTCCTGGTGGCTCAGTGGTAAAGAATCTGCCTGCCGATGTAGAGACAAGGGTTCGATCCCTGATCCAGGAAGATCCCCACATGCTGCACAGGAACTAAACCCACGCGTGACAAAACTATTGCGCCTGTGCTCTGGAACCTGGGAGCTGCAACCACCGAGCCCACATGCGCTAGAATCCATGCTCTGCAACAAGAGAAGGCCCGAACCACAACTGGAGAGCAGCCCTGCTCACTGCAGTCAGAAAGCAGCCCACACAGCAACGAAGACCAGCACAGCCAGAACACACACATAAGTCTGTTTCTTTTTAAAGAGCTAAGCTATACTTCCACACACGGTGCCATTTTATGTATGTGGTTTCCCATGAGTAATCATTTTGGGGATTTTTGGTGGCAAGTCCTCTCTGACCACACTCTTCTTATAAACCCAATCCCTTAAAGTTCCAGACTTTGATTTGGAATTGAAGGCATCAAATGTGGATCAGAACTAAAAGCCATAGAATTTAATTCATGCTACTTTCTTCACTGTTAGGTATCCTGGTGGCAGTTTTAATAGAACTGGACTCTGGTGCACTGGGTAGCAATAATACCCACATCAGAAGAAACACGCTCCATTGAACAACCAGCAGCCCTTTCAGCCCGAATCTTACAATTTTCTAAGTGTCCATCTTGTGAAAGATAGTTAATGACATTTATCAATTCTCTGAAGGCTGAACTCTTATGCATTATTTACTTATTTACTATATTACTTATTAAACTTTAAAAAAATCAACCAAAAGTTGTTTATTTGGAGCTCTCAAACCTCAGGAAGAGGCAAAAAAAAAAAAAAACAAAACCCAAAAAAATGAGAAAGCCTGTTTCCAACAAAANNTCTTATGCATTATTTACTTATTTACTATATTACTTATTAAACTTTAAAAAAATCAACCAAAAGTTGTTTATTTGGAGCTCTCAAACCTCAGGAAGAGGCAAAAAAAAAAAAAACAAGAACCCAAATAAATGAGAATGCCTGTCTGCAACAAAGATGCAAATGTTGCTAACTCTAACATAAATGAAGCTTCTTTACATCAATAAGGTAAAAGATGAACACCCCAAGCAACACCCAGGGAAAGCAACAAGGCTTACACCAAAGAGGAAATATGACTAGCTAATAAGTAAATGAAATGAGGTTGAACCCAGTTAGATATAAAAGAAGTACTAATTTAAATAATGAGGTGCTATTTTTTTACTTATCCCACAGCAAAGATTAAAATCACCCAGTACTAGTGAGAAGGCAGGTTAAAGAGCTGCTCAGATACCATCTGTGGGAAACCAGTAGTCCCCACCTTTCTAAGCAGATATTCATAGTGGCATAAACATTCCATCCTAGAAAATTTTAAGACATATAAATGGATATAAGGGATTCTACATAAGAATCATCAGTCCAGCAATGCTTATAATAGTATACATGATGATATGTAAACGAAACTATGGTATAGCCACATGCTGAAAACTAGACAGCCATTAAAAGTGCTGAGGCTAAGAAATAACTGGCACAAAGTATACTGCTTACAATATGGTGCTAAGTGAAAAAAAAAAAAAGCTATAGTACCCCAGGAAACACATGATCTCTTTAAAAAAACCTCTGTGTGTGTATGAGTTGAGAAGGCCATGGCACCCCACTCCAGTACTCTTGCCTGGAAAACCTCATGGACAGAGGAGTGTGTATGAGTGTGTAAACATTCATTTTTATTCTCACTTTCTATCACACATATTGGTAAGACACACCCACACCATAAACTACAAATAAGGCATAAAGTAATAGTAATAGCTTTATTCTAGCATCATCAGATGACAGGCAACACCTTCTCACTCTTGGTTTTTCCTGATGCTTTATGAAACAAGACTATATTACTTCAGCAACATGGTAAAGTGATGGAGTTTCATAAGGTCGGGTCTAATTAGAATCAGCCAAATGAGAAAATCACTATCAGCAGGTAAACATTTGGCAAAGGATAGATGGATTTAAATGGAGCCTTAGCCAGTCTCTAAAACTGTATACAGCATGGAGGTCTCAGGCATTAGTGATCTTAGGTCAACCTTCAACAAAATTTTGCCATTAAAATGCAGCTACTGCCAGCCCCATTCCCCTTTCTCAACAGTGGATCTAGCTATCGGTGAAGCTTGCTTGAAAAACACTGCTCCTCCTCCACACGCTGGACACCCAAGCTGAACCTTGGTCACCTCCAAACAGTTTCTCCCATCACGTGGCCTTGGACAGAGTACTTGCCAAGGAAGGCCTCCCTCTCTGGTTATCGGAGCTTTGTGCATAAAATCAGTCTTGCATCATTTCTACAACTTGCATCATCTCTACAACTCAGGGGACAGCACAGAAGTAAAAGAAAAACTGTGGGGATGAAAGAAGAAAAGCCAGTCAGTTGCTCCATGCATATTACTGTGGTCGCCAGTTTCAGCTCTGAGCAACCCAAAAAGCTAATGGTGGTGCTTCCAACATGAACCAGTTTTGTCAGCTGCCTTTCAATGAGACCATCAATAACCCAGGTGGTGCTAATGGTAAAGAACCTGCTTGGCAGTGCAGGAGACATAGAGATGTGGGTTTGATCCCTGGGCAAGGAAGATCCCCTGGCTACCCACTCCAGGAGGAAGTGGCTACCCACTCCAGTATTCTTGCCTGGAGAATCCCATAGACAGAGGAGCCTAGTGGGCTACAGCCCATGGGGTCGCAAAGAACTGGACACAACTGAAAGAAAGGACTTGTTTTTGAACTGTGGTGTTGGAGAAGACTCTCGAGAGGCCTTTGGACTGCAAGGAGATCCAACCAGTCCATCCTAAAGGAAATCAGTCCTGAATATTCATTGAAAAGACTGATGCTGCAGCTGAAACTCCAATACTTGGGCCAACTCACTCACTGGAAAAAACCCTGATGCTGGGAAAGGTTGAACGCAGAAGAAGGAGATGACAGAGGATGAGATGGTTGGATGGCATCTCTGACTCAATGGACATGAGTCTGAGTAAACTCTAGGAGTTGGTGATGGACAGGGAGGCCTGGCGTGCTGCGGTCCATGGGGTTGCCAAGAGTCAGACACGACTGAGCGACTTGAACTGAACTGAAAGGACTTAGCGCTCATGCACATACGTAAGTAACCCATGCGACCACTAGGGGGCGAACTTGGCATGACAAGAAAGCTCATTTCCAACATTTAGTTGTTTGAGTGGAACTAGCTCCGAGGTAAGGTCTATTTTAAATGTTGATTATAAATATAAGCAAGGTTTTTCTTTTTAACATCTCTGGAAATGTTAGCATAAATGGCTTTGTGCTAGAAATCTGAGAAAGCATATGGCACATAAAACTTAAGTTTGAGAATAAACGTTTTTTCTCTTCCCCTGTCTACTTCTGCAGCCATCCCAAGGCTTCCTCCTCTAAAAGGCAAAATAAATAAACCTCTGGCAACTGAGCCTCTAGTGTCCCTTTGAGGCTCTANAAAAAAAAAAAAAAAAAAACCCAAATAAATGAGAATGCCTATCTGCAACAAAGATGCAAATGTTGCTAACTAACATAAATGAAGCTTCTTTACATCAATAAGGTAAAAGATGAACACCCCAAGCAACACCCAGGGAAAGCAACAAGGCTTACACCAAAGAGGAAATATGACTAGCTAATAAGTAAATGAAATGAGGTTCAACACAGTTAGATATAAAAGAAGTACTAATTTAAATAATGAGGTGCTATTTTTTTACTTATCCCACAGCAAAGATTAAAATCACCCAGTACTAGTGAGAGGACAGGTTAAAGAGCTGCTCAGATACCATCTGTGGGAAACCAATAGTCCCCACCTTTCTAAGCAGATATTCATAGTGGCACAAACATTCCATCCTAGAAAATTTTAAGACATATAAATGGATATAAGGGATTCTACATAAGAATCATCAGTCCAGCAATGCTTATAATAGTATACATGATGATATGTAAACGAAACTATGGTATAGCCACATGCTGAAAACTAGACAGCCATTAAAAGTGCTGAGGCTAAGAAATAACTGGCACAAAGTATACTGCTTACAATATGGTGCTAAGTGAAAAAAAAAAAAAGCTATAGTACCCCAGGAAACACATGATCTCTTTAAAAAAACCTCTGTGTGTGTATGAGTTGAGAAGGCCATGGCACCCCACTCCAGTACTCTTGCCTGGAAAACCTCATGGACAGAGGAGTGTGTATGAGTGTGTAAACATTCATTTTTATTCTCACTTTCTATCACACATATTGGTAAGACACACCCACACCATAAACTACAAATAAGGCATAAAGTAATAGTAATAGCTTTATTCTAGCATCATCAGATGACAGGCAACACCTTCTCACTCTTGGTTTTTCCTGATGCTTTATGAAACAAGACTATATTACTTCAGCAACATGGTAAAGTGATGGAGTTTCATAAGGTCGGGTCTAATTAGAATCAGCCAAATGAGAAAATCACTATCGGCAGGTAAACATTTGGCAAAGGATAGATGGATTTAAATGGAGCCTTAGCCAGTCTCTAAAACTGTATACAGCATGGAGGTCTCAGGCATCAGTGATCTTAGGTCAACCTTCAACAAAATTTTGCCATTAAAATGCAGCTACTGCCAGCCCCATTCCCCTTTCTCAACAGTGGATCTAGCTATCGGTGAAGCTTGCTTGAAAAACACTGCTCCTCCTCCACACGCTGGACACCCAAGCTGAACCTTGGTCACCTCCAAACAGTTTCTCCCATCACGTGGCCTTGGACAGAGTACTTGCCAAGGAAGGCCTCCCTCTCTGGTTATCGGAGCTTTGTGCATAAAATCAGTCTTGCATCATTTCTACAACTTGCATCATCTCTACAACTCAGGGGACAGCACAGAAGTAAAAGAAAAACTGTGGGGATGAAAGAAGAAAAGCCAGTCAGTTGCTCCATGCATATTACTGTGGTCGCCAGTTTCAGCTCTGAGCAACCCAAAAAGCTAATGGTGGTGCTTCCAACATGAACCAGTTTTGTCAGCTGCCTTTCAATGAGACCATCAATAACCCAGGTGGTGCTAATGGTAAAGAACCTGCTTGGCAGTGCAGGAGACATAGAGATGTGGGTTTGATCCCTGGGCAAGGAAGATCCCCTGGCTACCCACTCCAGGAGGAAGTGGCTACCCACTCCAGTATTCTTGCCTGGAGAATCCCATAGACAGAGGAGCCTAGTGGGCTACAGCCCATGGGGTCGCAAAGAACTGGACACAACTGAAAGAAAGGACTTGTTTTTGAACTGTGGTGTTGGAGAAGACTCTCGAGAGGCCTTTGGACTGCAAGGAGATCCAACCAGTCCATCCTAAAGGAAATCAGTCCTGAATATTCATTGAAAAGACTGATGCTGCAGCTGAAACTCCAATACTTGGGCCAACTCACTCACTGGAAAAGACCCTGATGCTGGGAAAGGTTGAACGCAGAAGAAGGAGATGACAGAGGATGAGATGGTTGGATGGCATCTCTGACTCAATGGACATGAGTCTGAGTAAACTCTAGGAGTTGGTGATGGACAGGGAGGCCTGGCGTGCTGCGGTCCATGGGGTTGCCAAGAGTCAGACACGACTGAGCGACTTGAACTGAACTGAAAGGACTTAGCGCTCATGCACATACGTAAGTAACCCATGCGACCACTAGGGGGCGAACTTGGCATGACAAGAAAGCTCATTTCCAACATTTAGTTGTTTGAGTGGAACTAGCTCCGAGGTAAGGTCTATTTTAAATGTTGATTATAAATATAAGCAAGGTTTTTCTTTTTAACATCTCTGGAAATGTTAGCATAAATGGCTTTGTGCTAGAAATCTGAGAAAGCATATGGCACATAAAACTTAAGTTTGAGAATAAACGTTTTTTCTCTTCCCCTGTCTACTTCTGCAGCCATCCCAAGGCTTCCTCCTCTAAAAGGCAAAATAAATAAACCTCTGGCAACTGAGCCTCTAGTGTCCCTTTGAGGCTCTATTTATATATTACGACTGTGGTTTATACAGACAGTCCTACAAACAAACGTTCTTTAGAGGAAAGGACAATTTCACCCACCCCCTGGCCCCTTGGCGTTTGTTATCTGTAAGCCTCACATGGCAATTAGTTACTTAGTGCTGAGTGAGGGCCCTGCTATTGGTGCTTATGCTCATAAGCTGCTTCAAATCCTTTGTGGAAGGAGGCAAGATATAAACAGTAATTTTAAAAACAGGCAGGCTTACTCCACTGTTTACATTTTTTATGCATTTGACTTTTCCTTTCTGATTTCCCAAGACTCCTGTGAGGAAGTGACTTCGCCTTCATATGCTGGTTGGAAACCAGCCACCCCAGCATGGGGTGTGGAGGCTGGGTGACACGTTCGCTGAACACCAACCATATGGCCGACGCTGGTGAGGTTCTGGAGGACACAGAACCTCAGGTCCAGGAGGTGGTCCCTGCCCTCAGCAGGCAGACGAGCTGATCCTCTGCAGTGCTGTCCCCCGCCCCGCCCCAATTTCTCCAACATGAGTGAGCTAGTCTGACCATCTCCCTCCCTGGGCCTCAGTTTCCTCCTCTATAATATCCAAGGGGTTGAACAAAATGCTGGCTAATGTCCCTTCTGGCTCTCCCAGTGCTATGGGCTCAGAGGGACATCCGTCAGTATTGATTAACTTACTGCGAGACGAGGCTTTGAGCCCTGGAGGGCAGAAGTGTTTCATCGGGAGAGTCGTGCCAAAATTTGATCTTCTATTGGAGTCTCAGGCTTTTGGGAGGAAAAGGAGCCTCTTCTGTTACCACCTCAGCAATTGTAAGCTGCCACTTTCCGCTCTGATTGAATAATCATTTTTTGCCAGAAGATGCCTGAGTAAATACCAAACAGACAACTTCCTGCCTCGAGCCCTTGCCTGAGGTGGCACTTGCCCGTGATGTCTCTAAAAACCTGCTGCGCATGTTTCCACCTGGGAAAATCAGGGCCAGGGCCTCCCGCCACCCATTCTTTGAAAGCAATAGTTGCAAATGTTTTGAAAACAACAGATTATCTTTAAAGAAGCAGCAGCAACAACAAAAAGCCATTTGTTTCTTCCACCATGACTGATTCCTGTGCTGTACACTTGGGGGGCAGAGGTGGGGAGGAGAGGCCTTCCACCAAATGTTTCCTATCAGAGGCAAGCATTTTGATGATCAGAAAATCCCTGAGAGATGTTCCAGTAGCGTGGTAAATCACCGAGCTTGAGGATTCTGTAGCATCCCTACTCCATTCTCTGTTTCTTTCACTCCACTTTCGTGTCAATTAATCCACTGGCTAGAAATCAAGCACGACTATCATAAATGGACTTAGCAGGGACATGAAGTTAGCACTTCTGCCTATAATGTGTAAAGTCTGGTCTTGCCCAGAAGCCCGCAACTCTGTTGCTAGATCTCTACCACGGAAGAAATGCCAGCATGCATGCATGAGGACAATTGTTTAAGGAAGCTCACAGCAGAATTGCTTGCAAAAGCCAAAACTCAAAACCAAAATGGCAAATAACCTTGATATCCAATCAAAGGGGAATGGATACAGTGTGCTTGCTCTAGGCTGGGGAAGAGACCCAAACCAGAGGGCAGTCTAAACTATACTCCAATAAAAAAAAAAAGAACTACAAAAACAAAACCCAAAACCACAAAAGCAGGCAAAGATGACCTGTTAGGAATCAGAATAATGGTTACCCCTGCGGTGCTGAGGAATAATGATGGGCAGAGACACAATCATATTGTGTCAAGAATGTTGTTTCTGAATCTGGGTAAATGGCTATATAGGTGTGTCAGTTTGTGAAAACTGAATTGTAAATTTATTATATATGTACTTTTTACATATACATTGATTATATTTATACTTTTATGTATACAAGTTAATAAAATGTTTTTAGAAAGACACAAAAATATACAAAGTAAGAGACTCAGAGGCAGAAAATAAAGACAGAAGGCACACATATCAAAATCAAAGCAGGAATTGCCCTCTGCACTAGGGAGAGGCTTGGAAGTGAAGAGAGGTTGAATCCAAAGAAGGTTTTAGATGTATATATATCATTCTGCAATTTTAACATGAGAATGTGAAGGAAAATGTATTCAGATATGCTCAATATATTTTATAAAAAAGAGGAAGGAAAAAAACTCAGAAAGCAGGTGTGCCAAATGGGGCTACTTTTAGGCAGCAGGAGTCCAGATGACTGAATTTCTCCTTTGTGCTTTTCTCTACTTCTCACCAATCTCTTGCTACTGCTAATCCGTTGCTCAGTCATGTCCGACTGTTTGCGACCCGATGGGCTGTACCTCGCCAGGCTCCTCTGTTCATAAGATTTCCTAGGCAAGAATACTAGTGGGTTGCTATTTCCTTTTCCAGGGGATCTTCCTGACCCTGGGATCGAACCCACGTCTTCTGCCTTGGCAGGCAGATTCGTTACCACTGAGCCACCCTGGAAGCCCTCACCCAACCCTTTCCCTTCATGAAAAAAACAAATAAACAAGGCTTTCGACTCTGTGGTCTCATGGACGCCTGCCATTTGGGAGAATGAAGTCTACAATGCAGGAAAGAAGAGCCATAGCAGGATGTAGGGACTATCCTCTCCTTTCTTGTCTGTGCCAGAAAAATAGTCCTTTCCAAACCACCCCAGCCCAGCCCAGCCCTGGGCATCCCTGAACCCCCCTCCACAGCCAGTGGCCCCCGGAGCTGGCTTTCAGTTGGGTGAATCTGGTTGGATCACACGCTCGGTCCTGCCTGTGTCTTTGGACTGCCTTTGTGGAGCGAGTTTTCCACTCTCGTGTTCCAAGTGCTCCTAGAGGCACTGGCTTTGCTGCACGTCTCATCCTGAAATCCCGGGCCTGGGGCAGATTGGAGATGGAAGGAGAAAATGGCAGTGTTTCACACTGCCCTCAAGTCCCGTCTGCAGCTTTAGTACACAAAGCAAGGGATGTTGTTAGAAAAAAAAAAAAAA
>SJYW01030598.1:310032-328314 GCA_006410735.1 Raphicerus campestris | reverse complement strand
AAAAAAAAAAAAAAAGTAATTCTGCTGGCACATGGAAAACAAATCCGTGTAGTATTTGGACCCAGGCTTGGCGGCTGCATCTAAAACAGACATCTCATTGTGCTCGGTCTTAAAAGGAGCCCTCTGGAGCGGGGGCCTTTTCGGGCTGACAGTTAAATCACAACGGCAGATATTTACACGAACGGCTTCCAACTGTCTGGGCGAATACATAATATTTCTATTTCATAGAAACCAGGAATGGTTAACAACACAGAAGCTGGGGCCACCAGAAAGTAAACCCTTGATGAGTAAGAAAGTGTTTCAGACCTAGATCTTACATACTTGCAGGAGTGAACACACTCCTTTCGTAAGCAAATTTGTTGTTTTTTAAATCAAGTGACAAATGTAATAGATCAGAATATACTTATACATATACGTCTCGAGACGGCTTTATGCTCATTAAATCAAGTCTGTTCCTGGGAGTGCTTTCCACCATCCAGGCATTAGCAGGGAAACTGCGTGATTCTTCACTTCTTATGAAAAAGCTAGGAGAGCTAAGCACCAGCAAACCATCCCACATGCAGACAGGAAACACCTGGGACTAAGTCTCGCGCCATTCGGCCCACACTTTACATTTCAAAGCAGATGATTCTGAACTGTTCATAAATATTTGTCTTGTTTCAATAAAACACAATTTCATAAACCCTCGGTTCAGGAGGCTAAAACATACACGCTACTAGTCGACCACATTCTTTTCACATTGCATATATTTACATGGACAATATCCTAGAAGCATAAAACCCAAAGGAAGCCGTATAATGGCATCATAAGGAAATTTCAGGGTTTTTTTGGGGGGGGAGGGGGTGCAGACAACTCCTGCCATCATTAAAGCCCAAATCAGTTTGTTTTTGACAATCATGAAAAAAATACTGAATTGAAATATAAATTAAGCCCGTTTCCCTAATGTACCTATTACAGTAAATAAGACTCAGACAAACCCTTCTAGAGACTTATAGAAAAGCTTTAATATAATTGATTATGAAACCTCCAGCTATAGAGTAGAATCACACTACAGGCCCCACAGCCAAACATTCATATTTGCATGCTGAACCCTTTAAAATGTTTTAAAAAGCTCTTTTTAGACACTAAAATGAAAAGTAGCTCAGCTTTCTTCGTGAAAATTAGATTTCTGAAATGTATTTTTAACTGTAGACTCTTCCAAATTTTTTACCATGTACGTAAACATGTATAGATTTCATTTATTGTAATATATACTTTGAAAATCAGAAATGACCATGTCACACACACCCATTTAGACACACAAAGAGGAAAGGATCAGGGAGGAAAGGAAAAAAAAACTGGACTTCTTCTGAGCAGTGTAGAGACACTGTGTGTCACCTGGGAATGACTGGAGCCCTGAGACCATTTGTGAAAACTACAAGGGCTGGTTCCAGGCAGGGACTCTGCCAGGAGCTGAGCTGACACAGGAAGCAGAGGGGTGCTGAGATGGGGCTCTGAGGAGGTGCCAGCCAGGGCTCTGAACCCAGCCTGCCTGCCAAGGAACCCTGACTTTCCCCACTAACCTAGTTCTCCAAAGTTAAAAAGAAAACAATGAAGCTCGGGGTTATCAAGAGTTAAGTGGAAAAGTAGGTCACGAGAATATGTTCTAAGCATGGTCCAAAAGTCGACTGCAATGAGTGAGTTGATTTTTTTTTTCTTTTTTCCCCCTTTTCTTTCTCTCTCTTTTTAAGCAGTTGTGATGAAAAATTCTTCAATTGGCCATAAACTGCTTACTCTGGTCCAGCTCAGAAATATCAGAGCGCTGTCCCCTGCAAGTTAATGAAGATTAGACTTGGTGGTGATAAGGGATTTCATAGAAGCTCTTCGGAACCATAAAAGGCAGTAGTTAGAGGTAATGATAAACTAATTCTGAATACACGGGGCAGCAGACGCTCAGGCCCGGGTTAATGATTAACGTGCTGGACTCTGGCCAGTTAAAAAGTTGTTTAACCAGCGTCCCTGAGAAGCAAACCTGTTAGCATTCGCGTGTCCATAACGACGGCCACTGTGTTCCCCCTCTGTCTACAAAGAACTGAACAACAAGCAAGTTTTCACCTTTCCCTCCTCAAACCAGGACATTCAGCATCCAGGTCCAGAACATCTAAGAATGAGGCACCTGCAATTTTCTGGAATCCCTGAACCTTGATTGAAACAATTCACCAAAGAAGTATGGGTTTCCCTCTAAAAGAAAACATTCTGACCCATGGCTGAATGCTAACCTCTCAGAGCTTAGTCTGTCATTCTTCAATTAACTAATTTTTATTACTCTTGATAAAAGATACCCACAAAATTTAGGCATGTTGATGACATTTAAAAAAAAGGGTGGAAAATAAGAATCCCATTTGCTACTATATACAAACCTTCTGTGACCTTCTTGGAGGGATCTGCACAGAAAGCCCAGCCCACAGTGAAGGGTCAGACTGCCTTTGACAAATGTGAGGGAACTCTTTAGGGACATTTAATCTAATTTGAGAAACAAAGCATCTGAAGACAGTGATTAGTAATGCAAATGAAAAATCACCTTTGGTTGGGGATAAGCAGGACAAACAAAGGATTCTTAGAAGCTTTGGTGCTGTCTTCTGGGGTACAGCTGCTTTGATCATGCTGAAAGGCAGATTTTTAAAAGACTGAAAAGACAGGACTCCAGGGTAGGAGGTCTGGGGTCTGTTTATCCTACTTAGTTCAAGTTGGAATTAATGCATTTAAAAGTTTGGGATGACCCTAAACTACTCTTCCTGGGGCAGGCCTTAGCCAAAGTGGTTGGTTTAGGCAAATAGACTATAATGAATATCTCTGTGTTTGTCTAATGATAAATGTCATCCCTTGAAGGTTTTGGTTGAAAAAAGATGTGACAGAAGTGGAGAGGCTGGAAGACTGTAGTGGCAGGGGAGAAGCAGGGGTGGTATTTAGTTCAGCGAGGTCTTTTTATCTGGGCAAATTTTCTGGTCTTGGTTTGCGCTAGGAGGGCCATGACCACACGAATACACTTGCACCCCTCCACTTCCGGTAAGTCTCTGACCTAAGAACTCTCCACCAGCACAACTGGACATTGCATATTCTGCACTTCACATCAGTTGACTAGCCAACAGTTCTGAGTTCTGAGCCTCTGACCAGCTTTCATGATCAGTGCTGGTTCCGCAACCCAATTAACAACTGTCAGAATCCCAGGCCGGTAGCCTGTCTGATCTAGGTTGGGCTGCTGCTAAGTCGCTTCAGTCGTGTCCGACTCTGTGCCAACCCCATAGACGGCAGCCCACCAGGCTCCCCCGTCTCTAGGATTTTCCAGGCAAGAGCACTGGAGTGGGGTGCCATTTCCTTCTCCAATGCATGAAAGTGAAAAGTGAAAGTGAAGTCGCTCAGTTGTGCCTGACTCTTAGCGACCCCTTGGACTGCAGCCTACCAGGCTCCTCCATCCATGGGATTCTCCAGGCAAGAGTACTGGAGTGGGGTGCCATTGCCTTCTCCGCTAGGCTGGGCAGAACTGCCCAAATTCTTCAGTTAAGATTGTGGAGCTACGGTTCAACAGTGATGACAGGTACTAACGAAGACTTGTCCTGCACTGCCAGGACCGTTCTACCTGCCCTATCCCAGCTAGCAGCTCTGTAAGCTAGTTAGCCTTCAAAAACCCATTTTACAGATGAAGAAACATCTGCAAGGTGACAAAGTGAAAAATGACGGAAGCCAGTCTACATGTGGCTTATCAGTCTACATAGCCAATTCCCTTCATATGTTCCCTAACATGAAAACCAGCTCCTCTAACAAGAGTTTACCCTTCCGTGCTTGGTACAGTATAGCACAGAAGGGCTCCACGGATACAACAGCCTAGGTGGTCTCTTCTGACCAGGGAATCTAGCGAGCCTCCTTTTCCACCCAAAATCAAGCCTGCATAGAGCCTAGAACCAAAAATGCTTTCCTCCCACCCCAGAAAAGTTCCTATAAAGAAATGACCTCACCTGAACATTCTGCTAGCAATGCAACTCCACCCAAGGCTTTTAAAAGCTGGGTTTCCACAGAAAAGCTGAGCCAAGGATCTATATCCACATCACAGTCTGCTTCGGCAAACAGCTCTCAGCTCTCCCCCACAACAGGTAACTCTGTATTCTTCCCTCCCCAAAGAACAGCTCTGGACAATTGTATTGCATAGACGAGATCAAGACTTAAAGCAAAATATGGTTATCTATAACTGCTAGGATCATTTTCAAATGGATTTCAATCAAATTTCAAATTTTTTCAATGAATAGACTGCATTGGGGAAAACCCTTTTTTTTTTTTTAAACAAAGTAGAAAATGTAAACAGGAAAAACAAAAGCTTATCCATACCTCTACAACAGCGGTGCCAAAACTTTAGAACCATATACTGAACACACAAACAACTAGTCCTCCATATCCACCGGTTTCACAGATGCTGATTCAACCAATCGTGGACTTTCTACCTTGAAATTTCAACCTGTGGACATAAAGTGCTGACTGTGTTCATGTACGAGGCCACTTATATAGGGGATTTGAGCTTCTATAGATTTTGGTATCTGTGGGCTTCTCTGGAGACTTAGTTGGCAAAGATTCTACCTGCACCGCAGGAGATCCTGAGTGGAGAAGGAAACAGCAACCCACTCCAGTATTCTTGCCTGGAAAATCCCATGCACAGAGAACTCTGGTTGGCTACAGTCCATGGGTGGCAAAGACTCAGACACAACTTAGCAACTAAACTATCACCACCATCTAAGGGTGCTGTCCTAGAGCCAATCCCCCTGGGATACTGGACCAGTAGGTTGTATCATTTTTAGAAATGACTTACAGATGGACATTAAAAGCAGACAAAAAGATGCTCAACATCACTAATTAATAGAGAAATGCACATCAAAACTACAATAAAGCATCACCTCACACCAGTCAGAATGGCCATCATCAAAAAAAAAAAAAAAAATCTATCAACAGGGACTTTCCTGGTGGGCCAGTGGTTAAGAATTCACTTTCCAATGAAAGGGATGCAGGTTTGATCCTGGGTTGCGGAATTAAGATTCCATCTGCCCTGGAGCAACCGAACAGGAGCGCTGCAACTAGAGAGCCCACAGCCCGCAAACTCAGGAGCCCACATACTCTGGAGCCCACGGACCACAATGACTGAGTCTGCTCGCCACAAGGAGAGGGAAGCTTACATGCTGCTAGAAGATCCCGCGTGACCCGGCGGAGACCCCAGGCAGCCAAAAAGCAAACAAACAAATACTAAAAAATCTACAAACCGTCAATGCTGGAGAGGGTGTGGAGAGAAGGGAACCTTCCTATACTGTTGGTGGGAATGCCAATTGGTGCAGCGACTATGGAGAACAGGATGGAGGTGCCTTAAGAAACTAAAAATAGAGCTACCAGATGATCTAGCAAATCTCACTCCTGGGCATACAGACAGAGAAAAAACCATAATCTGAAAAGACACGCAAAGCCCAATGGTCATTGTAGCACTATGTACAACACCTAGGATATGGAAGCAACCTAGATGTTCACGGATGGATGTCTAAAGAAAGACGTGGTACATACATACAGCAAAATATCAGTCAGCCATAAAAAAGAACTAATGCCATTTACAGTGACACAGAAGGACCTGCACTGCCATTCTGAGTCAGACAGAAAGACAAATATCGTATGGCATCGCTTACATGTGGAACCTACAAAAATGATACAAATGAACTTACTTACAAAACAGAAGAAGTGTCACAGATGGAGAAAACAAACTAAGGGGGCACCAAGAGGGAAGGCTGGGAAAGGGATAAACTGGGAGATTGGGACTGACACATACATACTACTATATACAAAATAAATAGCTGATAAGGCCCTACTGTATAGCATAGGGGATTCAACACTCTGTAATGACCCATGTGGAAAAAGAATCTAAAAAAGAATAGATATACATAACTGATTCCCTTTGCAGTACAGCAGAAATACAACATTGTAAATCAACTATACGCCAATAAAAATTAATTTGCATAAACAAATAAAAACAAATTGGAAACAACGATTTATACAAATATTTGCTGTTTCACATGACACCGAAGCTCAAAAATCTGTCCAGTAGCCCAGCTGCAGATCTACTTCATTCTTTTCAATAGTGACTGTCATTAAGTTTAAGATTCAGCTTGTTTCTAATTTGGGAGGAAGTGCTTTCTTGCAGCGTTGGTTTTCCATTGCATAATATTATCTGTAGCATCCTTCTCTGTGTGTTTACTCACAAACCTTGGCATACTGTTTTGTGATTGTATCTACAGCGTAGCGTCTAATAATGGAATTTATGAGCCAGTCAGAATGCACATTTTAATAGATATTGCCAAAAGCTTCACCAGTTTAAACTCCCACCAACAGTTTATGAGGGTGCTTATGTCGACATACTCATCAATGTTGCATATTATCAGATGGTTACATCTTTGCCAACATCATCTCATTTTGCATTTTCTTAATTATGAATGAAGTTGAGCACCTTCTCATTCGTTTATTGATGGTACTGTTGGCTTACTTTTCTATTGAGTAGTTCGTATTTATCCTATAGACATGTAGGAGCACACAGGGAAGGCAGGAAATCAATCCATTGTCTGCTCTTGCCAGATTACTTTTTATTATATTTCTATCACCATATGTAAGTTCTAAGTTTTATTCCGTCAAATGATCAATGTCTTTCTTTATGGCTCTGGGTAGACTGGGTTAAAAAAAACCAGATTTAGATTCAGACCTATAAATAGGTACCCATGAAAAAATGTACAACCAAGCCTGGCCAAAATTATCCTCGAGTTCTGACATTTACAACAAACACTCCAGAAAGAGGTCTACACTTGTTAGAGTACAAAGAGTTCTGGACACCTGCCCAAAACCTTCCAGAGCAGAGCACTAAAAAATCCATTTATGGTCTTGGTCTGCTGCTGGTTGTGCTCATTTGCCTACAGACTTGGAGGATTCTTTCAGGCCAAGGCAGACACTAGCAACAGGAGAGAGCTAAGTTCAAGTTCTGAGCAGAGCTGTTGCCACGGCCATGCCAGACTTTCAGTGGGTCTCCCGTCAATCCTGGTTCCTCCGACGGAAGAAATACAAAGGACTTACTTATTTAATATGTGTTGAGAGTACTCACTGACTACCACAAAGGAAGTGTGGAAACAGTCCAGATACCTGAGGAGAGTGGTGTGTGTGCGTGTGCGTGCATGCGTGTGTGTCCTTTCACAGCTGGTTGTATGAGGAAGGACAGAAAGCAGGGAGGCAGTGCAATGGCCAGGGTTTTCGTTCTGTAACCTCTGTTTACTAGCTCTGTGTCTTTGGTTTTAACCCCTTTGAATCTCAATTTCTCTGTCCACTGAATGAGGATAATTCTATTATCTTTCAGGGTTATGCAAAGAATATTAAGGCCAGACATCTGGGGCTAAGTGCTAAGTGCTTGGGCTGTGTTAAATACTTAGTGAATGTTAGTGACTTTTAATATCTAAAATAACTCACCTGTGAGTAATTTTTTGGAAAGGTATAAAACAATTGCAAAGAAATGACAGTTTCTTTTAAATGTATAATTCTGGTATACCAAAGATCTTCCAAATAGATATTCCTACATGAAAAGAACTCTCAACTTCAACACGGTATAACATCTATTACAAGTACCAAAAATTTCATTATAGAAAAATAGACATTAGATAAACAAGCAAAAACAAGCAAAGTTAACATCACATCTAGGTTAAGGCCCAAAAGGATGCTGAGAGACTCTTTAAAAGATTGCAGGCTGGACCACTGNTCGGAACCATAAAAGGCAGTAGTTAGAGGTAATGATAAACTAATTCTGAATACACGGGGCAGCAGACGCTCAGGCCCGGGTTAATGATTAACGTGCTGGACTCTGGCCAGTTAAAAAGTTGTTTAACCAGCGTCCCTGAGAAGCAAACCTGTTAGCATTCGCGTGTCCATAACGACGGCCACTGTGTTCCCCCTCTGTCTACAAAGAACTGAACAACAAGCAAGTTTTCACCTTTCCCTCCTCAAACCAGGACATTCAGCATCCAGGTCCAGAACATCTAAGAATGAGGCACCTGCAATTTTCTGGAATCCCTGAACCTTGATTGAAACAATTCACCAAAGAAGTATGGGTTTCCCTCTAAAAGAAAACATTCTGACCCATGGCTGAATGCTAACCTCTCAGAGCTTAGTCTGTCATTCTTCAATTAACTAATTTTTATTACTCTTGATAAAAGATACCCACAAAATTTAGGCATGTTGATGACATTTAAAAAAAAGGGTGGAAAATAAGAATCCCATTTGCTACTATATACAAACCTTCTGTGACCTTCTTGGAGGGATCTGCACAGAAAGCCCAGCCCACAGTGAAGGGTCAGACTGCCTTTGACAAATGTGAGGGAACTCTTTAGGGACATTTAATCTAATTTGAGAAACAAAGCATCTGAAGACAGTGATTAGTAATGCAAATGAAAAATCACCTTTGGTTGGGGATAAGCAGGACAAACAAAGGATTCTTAGAAGCTTTGGTGCTGTCTTCTGGGGTACAGCTGCTTTGATCATGCTGAAAGGCAGATTTTTAAAAGACTGAAAAGACAGGACTCCAGGGTAGGAGGTCTGGGGTCTGTTTATCCTACTTAGTTCAAGTTGGAATTAATGCATTTAAAAGTTTGGGATGACCCTAAACTACTCTTCCTGGGGCAGGCCTTAGCCAAAGTGGTTGGTTTAGGCAAATAGACTATAATGAATATCTCTGTGTTTGTCTAACGATAAATGTCATCCCTTGAAGGTTTTGGTTGAAAAAAGATGTGACAGAAGTGGAGAGGCTGGAAGACTGTAGTGGCAGGGGAGAAGCAGGGGTGGTATTTAGTTCAGCGAGGTCTTTTTATCTGGGCAAATTTTCTGGTCTTGGTTTGCGCTAGGAGGGCCATGACCACACGAATACACTTGCACCCCTCCACTTCCGGTAAGTCTCTGACCTAAGAACTCTCCACCAGCACAACTGGACATTGCATATTCTGCACTTCACATCAGTTGACTAGCCAACAGTTCTGAGTTTTGAGCCTCTGACCAGCTTTCATGATCAGTGCTGGTTCCGCAACCCAATTAACAACTGTCAGAATCCCAGGCCGGTAGCCTGTCTGATCTAGGTTGGGCTGCTGCTAAGTCGCTTCAGTCGTGTCCGACTCTGTGCCAACCCCATAGACGGCAGCCCACCAGGCTCCCCCGTCTCTAGGATTTTCCAGGCAAGAGCACTGGAGTGGGGTGCCATTTCCTTCTCCAATGCATGAAAGTGAAAAGTGAAAGTGAAGTCGCTCAGTTGTGCCTGACTCTTAGCGACCCCTTGGACTGCAGCCTACCAGGCTCCTCCATCCATGGGATTCTCCAGGCAAGAGTACTGGAGTGGGTTGCCATTGCCTTCTCCGCTAGGCTGGGCAGAACTGCCCAAATTCTTCAGTTAAGATTGTGGAGCTACGGTTCAACAGTGATGACAGGTACTAACGAAGACTTGTCCTGCACTGCCAGGACCGTTCTACCTGCCCTATCCCAGCTAGCAGCTCTGTAAGCTAGTTAGCCTTCAAAAACCCATTTTACAGATGAAGAAACATCTGCAAGGTGACAAAGTGAAAAATGACGGAAGCCAGTCTACATGTGGCTTATCAGTCTACATAGCCAATTCCCCTCATATGTTCCCTAACATGAAAACCAGCTCCTCTAACAAGAGTTTACCCTTCCGTGCTCGGTACAGTATAGCACAGAAGGGCTCCATGGATACAACAGCCTAGGTGGTCTCTTCTGACCAGGGAATCTAGCGAGCCTCCTTTTCCACCCAAAATCAAGCCTGCATAGAGCCTAGAACCAAAAATGCTTTCCTCCCACCCCAGAAAAGTTCCTATAAAGAAATGACCTCACCTGAACATTCTGCTAGCAATGCAACTCCACCCAAGGCTTTTAAAAGCTGGGTTTCCACAGAAAAGGTGAGCCAAGGATCTATATCCACATCACAGTCTGCTTCGGCAAATAGCTCTCAGCTCTCCCCCACAACAGGTAACTCTGTATTCTTCCCTCCCCAAAGAACAGCTCTGGACAATTGTATTGCATAGACGAGATCAAGACTTAAAGCAAAATATGGTTATCTATAACTGCTAGGATCATTTTCAAATGGATTTCAATCAAATTTCAAATTTTTTCAATGAATAGACTGCATTGGGGAAAACCCTTTTTTTTTTTTTTAAACAAAGTAGAAAATGTAAACAGGAAAAACAAAAGCTTATCCATACCTCTACAACAGCGGTGCCAAAACTTTAGAACCATATACTGAACACACAAACAACTAGTCCTCCATATCCACCGGTTTCACAGATGCTGATTCAACCAATCGTGGACTTTCTACCTTGAAATTTCAACCTGTGGACACAAAGTGCTGACTGGGTTCATGTACAAGGCTACTTATATAAGGGATTTGAGCTTCTATAGATTTTGGTATCTGTGGGCTTCTCTGGAGACTTAGCTGGCAAAGATTCTACCTGCACCGCAGGAGATCCTGAGTGGAGAAGGAAACGGCAACCCACTCCAGTATTCTTGCCTGGAAAATCCCATGCACAGAGAAGTCTGGTTGGCTACAGTCCATGGGGTGGCAAAGACTCAGACACAACTTAGCAACTAAACTACCACCACCATCTAAGGGTGCTGTCCTGGAGCCAATCCCCCTGGGATACTGGACCAGTAGGTTGTATCATTTTTAGAAATGACTTACAGATGGACATTAAAAGCACACAAAAAGATGCTCAACATCACTAATTAATAGAGAAATGCACATCAAAACTACAATAAAGGATCACCGCACACCAGTCAGAATGGCCATCATAAAAAAAAAAAAAATCTATCAACAGGGACTTTCCTGGTGGGCCAGTGGTTAAGAATTCACTTTCCAATGAAAGGGATGCAGGTTTGATCCTGGGTTGTGGAATTAAGATTCCATCTGCCCTGGAGCAACCGAACAGGAGCACTGCAACTAGAGAGCCCACAGCCCGCAAACTCGGGAGCCCACATACTCTGGAGCCCACGGACCACAATGACTGAGTCTGCTCGCCACAAGGAGAGGGAAGCTTACATGCTGCTAGAAGATCCCGCGTGACCCGGCGGAGACCCCAGGCAGCCAAAAAGCAAACAAACAAATACTAAAAAATCTACAAACCGTCAATGCTGGAGAGGGTGTGGAGAGAAGGGAACCTTCCTATACTGTTGGTGGGAATGCCAACTGGTGCAGCGACTATGGAGAACAGGATGGAGGTGCCTTAAAAAACTAAAAATAGAGCTACCAGATGATCTAGCAAATCTCACTCCTGGGCATACAGACAAGAGAAAAAACCATAATCTGAAAAGACACGCAAAGCCCAATGGTCATTGTAGCACTATGTACAACACCTAGGATATGGAAGCAACCTAGATGTTCACGGATGGATGTCTAAAGAAAGACGTGGTACATACATACAGCAAAATATCAGTCAGCCATAAAAAAGAACTAATGCCATTTACAGTGACACAGAAGGACCTGCACTGCCATTCTGAGTCAGACAGAAAGACAAATATCGTATGGCATCGCTTACATGTGGAACCTACAAAAATGATACAAATGAACTTACTTACAAAACAGAAGAAGTGTCACAGATGGAGAAAACAAACTAAGGGGGCACCAAGAGGGAAGGCTGGGAAAGGGATAAACTGGGAGATTGGGACTGACACATACATACTACTATATACAAAATAAATAGCTGATAAGGCCCTACTGTATAGCATAGGGGATTCAACACTCTGTAATGACCCATGTGGAAAAAGAATCTAAAAAAGAATAGATATACATAACTGATTCCCTTTGCAGTACAGCAGAAATACAACATTGTAAATCAACTATACGCCAATAAAAATTAATTTGCATAAACAAATAAAAACAAATTGGAAACAACGATTTATACAAATATTTGCTGTTTCACATGACACCGAAGCTCAAAAATCTGTCCAGTAGCCCAGCTGCAGATCTACTTCATTCTTTTCAATAGTGACTGTCATTAAGTTTAAGATTCAGCTTGTTTCTAATTTGGGAGGAAGTGCTTTCTTGCAGCGTTGGTTTTCCATTGCATAATATTATCTGTAGCATCCTTCTCTGTGTGTTTACTCACAAACCTTGGCATACTGTTTTGTGATTGTATCTACAGCGTAGCGTCTAATAATGGAATTTATGAGCCAGTCAGAATGCACATTTTAATAGATATTGCCAAAAGCTTCACCAGTTTAAACTCCCACCAACAGTTTATGAGGGTGCTTATGTCGACATACTCATCAATGTTGCATATTATCAGATGGTTACATCTTTGCCAACATCATCTCATTTTGCATTTTCTTAATTATGAATGAAGTTGAGCACCTTCTCATTCGTTTATTGATGGTACTGTTGGCTTACTTTTCTATTGAGTAGTTCGTATTTATCCTATAGACATGTAGGAGCACACAGGGAAGGCAGGAAATCAATCCATTGTCTGCTCTTGCCAGATTACTTTTTATTATATTTCTATCACCATATGTAAGTTCTAAGTTTTATTCCGTCAAATGATCAATGTCTTTCTTTANAAGCAACCTAGATGTTCACGGATGGATGTCTAAAGAAAGACGTGGTACATACATACAGCAAAATATCAGTCAGCCATAAAAAAGAACTAATGCCATTTACAGTGACACAGAAGGACCTGCACTGCCATTCTGAGTCAGACAGAAAGACAAATATCGTATGGCATCGCTTACATGTGGAACCTACAAAAATGATACAAATGAACTTACTTACAAAACAGAAGAAGTGTCACAGATGGAGAAAACAAACTAAGGGGGCACCAAGAGGGAAGGCTGGGAAAGGGATAAACTGGGAGATTGGGACTGACACATACATACTACTATATACAAAATAAATAGCTGATAAGGCCCTACTGTATAGCATAGGGGATTCAACACTCTGTAATGACCCATGTGGAAAAAGAATCTAAAAAAGAATAGATATACATAACTGATTCCCTTTGCAGTACAGCAGAAATACAACATTGTAAATCAACTATACGCCAATAAAAATTAATTTGCATAAACAAATAAAAACAAATTGGAAACAACGATTTATACAAATATTTGCTGTTTCACATGACACCGAAGCTCAAAAATCTGTCCAGTAGCCCAGCTGCAGATCTACTTCATTCTTTTCAATAGTGACTGTCATTAAGTTTAAGATTCAGCTTGTTTCTAATTTGGGAGGAAGTGCTTTCTTGCAGCGTTGGTTTTCCATTGCATAATATTATCTGTAGCATCCTTCTCTGTGTGTTTACTCACAAACCTTGGCATACTGTTTTGTGATTGTATCTACAGCGTAGCATCTAATAATGGAATTTATGAGCCAGTCAGAATGCACATTTTAATAGATATTGCCAAAAGCTTCACCAGTTTAAACTCCCACCAACAGTTTATGAGGGTGCTTATGTCGACATACTCATCAATGTTGCATATTATCAGATGGTTACATCTTTGCCAACATCATCTCATTTTGCATTTTCTTAATTATGAATGAAGTTGAGCACCTTCTCATTCGTTTATTGATGGTACTGTTGGCTTACTTTTCTATTGAGTAGTTCGTATTTATCCTATAGACATGTAGGAGCACACAGGGAAGGCAGGAAATCAATCCATTGTCTGCTCTTGCCAGATTACTTTTTATTATATTTCTATCACCATATGTAAGTTCTAAGTTTTATTCCGTCAAATGATCAATGTCTTTCTTTATGGCTCTGGGTAGACTGGGTTAAAAAAAACCAGATTTAGATTCAGACCTATAAATAGGTACCCATGAAAAAATGTACAACCAAGCCTGGCCAAAATTATCCTCGAGTTCTGACATTTACAACAAACACTCCAGAAAGAGGTCTACACTTGTTAGAGTACAAAGAGTTCTGGACACCTGCCCAAAACCTTCCAGAGCAGAGCACTAAAAAATCCATTTATGGTCTTGGTCTGCTGCTGGTTGTGCTCATTTGCCTACAGACTTGGAGGATTCTTTCAGGCCAAGGCAGACACTAGCAACAGGAGAGAGCTAAGTTCAAGTTCTGAGCAGAGCTGTTGCCACGGCCATGCCAGACTTCCAGTGGGTCTCCCGTCAATCCTGGTTCCTCCGACGGAAGAAATACAAAGGACTTACTTATTTAATATGTGTTGAGAGTACTCACTGACTACCACAAAGGAAGTGTGGAAACAGTCCAGATACCTGAGGAGAGTGGTGTGTGTGCGTGTGCGTGCATGCGTGTGTGTCCTTTCACAGCTGGTTGTATGAGGAAGGACAGAAAGCAGGGAGGCAGTGCAATGGCCAGGGTTTTCGTTCTGTAACCTCTGTTTACTAGCTCTGTGTCTTTGGTTTTAACCCCTTTGAATCTCAATTTCTCTGTCCACTGGATGAGGATAATTCTATTATCTTTCAGGGTTATGCAAAGAATATTAAGGCCAGACATCTGGGGCTAACTGCTAAGTGCTTGGGCTGTGTTAAATACTTAGTGAATGTTAGTGACTTTTAATATCTAAAATAACTCACCTGTGAGTAATTTTTTGGAAAGGTATAAAACAATTGCAAAGAAATGACAGTTTCTTTTAAATGTATAATTCTGGTATACCAAAGATCTTCCAAATAGATATTCCTACATGAAAAGAACTCTCAACTTCAACACGGTATAACATCTATTACAAGTACCAAAAATTTCATTATAGAAAAATAGACATTAGATAAACAAGCAAAAACAAGCAAAGTTAACATCACATCTAGGTTAAGGCCCAAAAGGATGCTGAGAGACTCTTTAAAAGATTGCAGGCTGGACCACTGAGGTACATACAGGAGGATACTCTCAAAACAACAGGGAGGAAACGTAGAGACTATGTGTAGCATCTGTAGCCATGGCAATCAAAATAATCAGGTATATCATATAATTGAATCCATATCTGTAATTTACACATCTGCTTTGAAAGCCAGCTTCATATTTCACTAGCAAGATGATATAAACTTTTTGCCATGCACTTGGCTGAAACTTTCTGTGGGCCAAAATATTTGCCAGCATCAAAAGGATAAATGGGTTAAGACAAAAGCAGTTGATCTCATAGACATGACTAAAAAAAGTTTCTCTGATGTGGGATACCATATAGATAGGACAAGTGTAAGAGTGAGCTTTCCAGGTCAAAGCAAGTAATATAAATAACAGAAGAGGAAAATAGTACAGTGGATCCTCAAAAAACTAAAGAAAGAATTGCCATGTGATCTGGCAATTCCACTTCTGGTTATATATTGAATTGAAAGCAGAATTGTGAAAAGGTATTTGTAGATCCATTAATAGGAGAATTATTCACAACAGCCAAAAGGTGGAAGCAACCCAAGTGTCCCCACTGGTGGATGAGCGGATCAACAAAATGTGGTATATATGGACAGTAGAATGTCATTTAGCCTGAAAAAGAGAAGGAAATTCTGACCTGTCCCACAACATGGATGAACCTTGAGGTCATGATGCCAAGTGAAATAAGCCAGTCAGAAAAGGACAAATACTGTTACGACTCCACGTCTAAAACGTGCCCAAAGAAGTCCAATTCACAGAGACATAAAGAATGGTGGCTGTCAGGGACTAGGGAGTGAGGGAATTGAGAACTGTTGTTCCTTGGGTAGAGTTTCCATCTGGGATGATGAAAATGTTCTGAGGATGGGCAGCGGTAAAAGTTGCACAACAACGTGAAATGTTCTTAATGCCACTGAATTGCACACTTAAAACTGGTTAAGATGGAAAATGTCATACTATGTATATTTTACCACAGTTAAAAGAAAAAAATGAAGCATATCTCTGTAGTGAGGTTTGCAGCAGGAAAAGGATGACAGAGTGCTAAGTCGCTTCAGTCGTGTCCGACTCTGTGCGACCCCATAGACAACAGCCCACCATGCTCCCCCATCCCTGGGATTCTCCAGGCAAGAACACTGGAGTGGGCTGCCATGTCCTCCTCCAGTGCATGCAAGTGAAAAGTGAAAGTGGAGTCGCTCAGTCGTACCTAAGACAAATCAGCTTGACTTGCAAAGCAGGCACAGGGGTGTGGGGTGGACCACAAGGACCAACGGCAGGGACTTGGTCCAAAGAAGAGCACATCCTACAGAGGGTGCCTGGAAAGAGGCAGGGAGTCTCCACCCACAGCTGTAGGCAGCCTGAGACAACCTTACAGCAGGAGGACAAGAAACAAGTCCCCAACTCCGTTTTCCCTCCTCACTCAGATATCCTGCAGGGCTCCCCAGGGCCAAAGCCACTAAGAAGTCAGGGAGCACCGGAACTGCTGAGAAGGTTCCCTGGGCAGAGAGCAGGGGTCAGAAAGAAAGGATGGCAAGAAACATTGGGGGCAGAGATGAAGGGCCGTCTAAGGGACTTCAGACTGATCTGTAATGTTTCCACAATTCTCGAGAAGAATGTGCTCTTGCACGGCTTGTACAGCTCAACGTTAACATGAAAATAGGTAAATGTCGTCAGTTCATTTAATTTTATGAAAGGGAGATACCTCTAGCTCTTACAAAACTGAATTAGGGAACCCATGCCCAGGGATGTCCTAGGAGCCTAAGTGAGTAGTGTTACAATAAAACTAGTGTCTATTATCAGTGGTTCTTCAAGTGTGGTCCCTGGATCAGCAGCATCACATCACCAAGGAACATAAAAGAAATAGATTTTCAGGCCTGCCCCAGCCATACTGAATCAAAAAGTCTGGGGTTGTGTTTCAGGGAGAAGGGTGTACAGGATGTGGCGGGACAGGAGTTCAGGGACAGATATTGCTGGAGCCTCTGAACCAGAGCTGCCAAGTACAGTGGCACAGGCTGTACACTGCACAACTGATGGAAATGCAATTCATGCAGAGCAGGATGAGAATGTCGCCTCCTAGGGTTGTGTAGTACAAAGCCTGCACATCAAACCTGGCAGTCTCTAAAACAGGGGGAAACCCACAGAGAAGTTTCAACAGAGGGAAGACACAACCAGCGTGGTCTGGGAAAAGGTGCTGGTGGCACAGGTGCTACCTAGGAGAGAGGTGGGGAAGAACTACATCTAGCCACTCTGCCCCATGTATCTATCCTTGGGGCAGTTTATAGGCTGCATTAGGAGTGAACTAAAGTAAAAGATATCTGAATGGAATTCAAGTCATCTTTATAGCCAAACCTCAAAATCAGATTACAAGATGCTTGAGTCTAGATGAGAAGAAGGACAAGGGAAAGACAAAGAAAGACTATGATACACTTGTAGGTTAATTCAGCTCAGGCAAGCAGGTCTTGGTGAGGAAGACATGAGCTGCTGAGCAGGCAGTGGAAAGAAGCCAGAAGCCAGAGGGTCAGTTCCAGCTGGCGATACTGATCTGAAAGCCATCAGCATCCAGATGGTAGTGAAACTATAAGCATAGATAAGATGACTTGGAGAGACTGTGAAAACACTGGAGTATCTGTGCTGGGGACCAAGCCCTGGAGAACCTCCACCTTTAAGCTGAACAGAGGCAGGTGAAGGTGAGTGTGTCACCTGACTTGGATGCAAGGGGACTAGAAAAAGCCAGCAGGTGCATGACCCAAGACTCTTGGTATGGAAGAGTCAATCGTTTTATTCTAGGGAAATAAAGCAGGAGACAGCACAGGGCACCACTGCCCGTGGGCTTCGCCCTCTAGGAGCATCCTTCTCTGGTGGACTCGAGCAGGTCACTGTGGCTGCAACCCCATCAGGCTCCCTGGCCCCTTCCTCAGCCTCAAGAAAGACTTCACATGTTTGGACTTCTCTGCTGGTGCTCATGCACAGTCCTCCCATCCCCATCATTTCTCATTTGTGAGGAACTAGACCAGCTGATTGCCAACATCCACTGGGATCATCGAGAAAGCAAGAGAGTTCCAGAAACACCTATTTCTGCTTTAATGATTATGCCAAAGCCTTT
This sequence comes from Raphicerus campestris, assembly GCA_006410735.1. Lineage (NCBI taxonomy): Eukaryota > Metazoa > Chordata > Mammalia > Artiodactyla > Bovidae > Raphicerus > Raphicerus campestris. Next base: position 310,308 of record SJYW01030598.1, on the reverse strand, counting down.
GACTGTGTGGATCACAATAAACTGTGGAAATTTCTGCAAGAGATGGGAATACCAGACCACCTGACCTGCCTCTTGAGAAACCTATATGCAGGTCAGGAAGCAACAGTTAGAACTGGACATGGAACAACAGACTGGTTCCAAATAGGAAAAGGAGTACGTCAAGGCTGTATATTGTCACCCTGCTTATTTAACTTATATGCAGAGTACATCATGAGAAACGCTGGGCTGGAAGAAACACAAGCTGGAATCAAGATTGCTGGGAGAAATATCAATAAC
>SJYW01030598.1:265325-297242 GCA_006410735.1 Raphicerus campestris | reverse complement strand
TGGAGGGATGGGGGGCGGGGTGGGGGGTGGAGTTAAAAGTCTCATAAAAAGGCTCCAAATGCTTCTTGGATACCAAAGAGCTCTTACAAAACTACATTTTGATGAGCTACGTGTAAATGAATCAGAAACATATGGATTTCATTTCCTTCGTAATACACAGGGGTTTAGGAACGAAGAGGTGGGGGAGGACTTGGCAAGAGGAGTCTGGGCTCTGGCAAAAATGTTACAGGGTGGTGCGGGGGGCGGGGGAGCTTCAGACATTTGCTAAACTGAAATGAAGATGATCACCCCACCTACCCCTTCCTCTGTGGGCCTTTGGGATTCATCGACCAAGCTCAGATGCTAGTGAGACGGATACTCCAGAGTGATGAGCACTGGGGTCTGGGGCTTTCTCTAATGAGGCTGGGCCCCTTGGAAGTGCTCTGGAACCAGCTGAAAATATGGGCTATTTTGAGACTGCTTGGAATCAGAATGCAGAAGAGAGAAAGGCTTTATGTAGGATCCCACTAAGGGGAATGGAGGCAGCATTTTCTATAAGAGGTGTCTTACCAGGATACCATAGCAAAGAAGGAATCCTATGTTTCAAACCTCACCAACTGGAGGTTCTTTGAAGTACCATATCTTGGAGACTTGACTATCTCACTAGGAACTTGGTCCCCTTAAATCCCCAGGATTAGGCAGGAGAGGGATGCAAGCATCCACACTACATACAGCGGTGCTTTCCACTTCGAACTTTCACACATGCGTTTTATTAAGCTAATGAATTATGAGGGGGTAATAAAGAAGTGAGGAATAAATGAAGTTTCTGGAGTGAGGGTCAATCACTCAACACCTGTTTTGGCTAAAAATTAAATGGACTGCTTTAATTTTTGCCTGTCAGAAAGCCAGTGGCAAGTTCAAGTGGAGAAAGGCAATTCTTGCCAAAGAAGAAAGTAACAAATAAAACAAAATGCAGGGACAGACGCAGGCGAAAAGATCTACAGAGGAATGGCAAACAGACAGATGGTACAAGACAGTCTCAAGAATGGATGAGAAAGAACGTTCAAACGGCCGGAAAAGAGAGAAAATGGTATGAAGGGTGGCACCTGCCCCAACCCCGAGGCCCATCAGGCACAGAGCTCTCGGCTGGCTCCGGGGGGCATCAAACATCCCCAGAACCATTTTCTTTTGATATGTCACATGCTTGGTGGCTTATCTCTTCTCGCCTCTGAACACAAGTACAATCACTTTCTGTTGATAATCATGTTCAGCTTAATTACACAGAGGTTGCACTTGCACATTTCCTTCCTTAAGGCTGAAGTGATGCCATTATTTTTCATTTAACTGCAGAATAAGGGGCGCTCTGTTCGCACAGTCCAGGAATTGCTAAGACCACAATAGTGAATAGCCATGGCTGTGCACAACTTCAATTTTCGTGATTACTATTAATTAAGGGTCTGTCAAAGGGATAGAATGGGCTCTTTTCTTCTCTATCAGCCAGCACAGACACTCTCATCGATAGAAGCTGCACGGCAGGAAGGGTGAGTCAGGCTGCCCTGTTGCTTGGGTTCAAAGCCCAATCCCACAAGTCCAACATGGACACGGTACACCTGTTTCCACAAGTTCGCACTTCCATAAAGGCTGTGTGTGTGCTAAGTTGCTTCAGTCCTGTTCAGCTCTTTGTGACCTCATAGACTATCGCCCGCCAGGCTCCTCTGCCCATGGGATTCTCAAGGCAAGAACACTGGAGTGGGTTCCATGCCCTCCTCTGGGGGATCTTTCTGACTCAGGGATGGAATCCATTTCTCTTCTGTCTCCTGCATTGACAGGTGGGTTCTTTAGCACGAGTGCCACCTGGGAAGCCCGAGCCATAAAGGTAGGGTGAAGACAGGTGGACAGTGAATATACTCCAGGAATGTGGCGGAGCTGGCATTCTAGAAGAACAAACATCTCATCATGGGCGCAGAGCTGGCATTCTAGAAGAACAAACATCATGGGCTTTTCACTTACAGACGGGGGAGGCTTTTCAAAAGGCAAATAGGAAAAGTCCCAAAAATTGGATAAAGAGAAATTTACAATATCCAATTAAATAAGAAGTCTACACATCTAGCCAGAGACCGCACACACTGCACCTAAAGGTCCTGTTTCGTGGGCCAAGTGCCCTGCTTCGTATTCACCTTTGCACTTCTGTGCCACGTATCATGCTGTCCAGAACATTAAAAGTGTTGCCATTTCATCTTTTCCCAAACTACACATCTCAGTAAGGGTGAACAATATGTGGGTAACTTTATTAGCCTATTAGCCTGAGCGACGATTCTACAGACCCTTGCAACACTATCTATTTAAAAGACAAAACAAAACTTCTAATCTGCCTTGAATCTAGTTCCTTTCAGATCCTGAGTCTCTAGTTGCCTGTCAGTGAGGATACTGGTTTAAAGGGGGGGAAAAAAAAAGGCTCAAATCACCTAAGAAAAGAGAAATATATTTTAATGTTTGTGCCTGGTATGGTCGTTCTACAAAAAGCAAGGCTGGGTATTTGTACTGACATCATGTCTTAAAACAACAACAATAAAACAGAATCTTATAGGCTCTCGGAAAGAGTCCTCTCAGCCAGAGGTTCTCAAAGTGGGTTCCCAGAACCAGCAGCATCAGTATGGCCTGCGAACTTACAAATGATGAATCTCAGACCCCACTCCAGACCTCCTGCACTAGAAATTCTGGGGTTTCAGCCTGCAGGTCTGTGTTTTCACAAGCCTGTCAGGGTATTCTGCGGCACACTCAAGTTTTTGAGAATCATTCCTCAAGNCTAACTACTTCTCCAATCCTGCCTTCCCAGATTCTTTGCTGAATGTTCCTTTTGCTTCCAACCACCTGTTTCTCCCGCTGTCCCATGATCCAGCCCAGACGATGTCTCCTCTGACATTTCCCACACCCCTCCTCCAGATCAAGTGAACAGCATCAAGAAGAAATGACAGCAACCCCTTCACATAGGTGTTTCTTCTTGGCAGTTCATTTTCTAAATCAGCTGTGACTGGATAGCTGGGAGCAGGCTAAGTGTCCTTCTGAGGAGCTGGGGATCCAGGTGATCAAAAAGACAAGGATGCTGAGAAGGACAGGTTGAGATCAGATCAGGGGCTGGGCATCAGGACAGCCAGCATCTGGGCTTGCTGAAGTTCATGGGAAATGAAGGCCCAGAGCGCTGCCATTCTTCAAGCAGACTAAGAGACCTGGGAGCCAAGAGGTGCTGGGACCAAGAGACCCCTGAGCAAGAGGCCAAATGTGGCTTCAAGACTGACCCAGAGTGAACTAAGGACTATTATAGACACGCTTAGGGGCTCCACTTGGAGAAGGCAATGGCACCCTACTCCAGTACTCTTGCCTAGAAAATCCCATGGATGGAGGAGCCAGGTAGGCTGCAGTCCATGGGGTCGCAAAGAGTCGGACACGACTGAGTGACTTCCCTTTCACTTTTCACTTTCATACATTGGAGAAGGAAATGGCAACCCACTCCAGTGTTCTTGCCTGGAGAATCCCAAGGACGGGGGAGCCTGGTGGGCTTCCGTCGATGGGGTCGCACAGAGTCGGACTCGCCTAAGCGACTTAGCAGCAGCAGTAGCAGCAGCAGGGGGTCCACTCGGCTTCTCCTGGTGTGGAGGCCTGCAGGGCTTCATCAGTTAGGGCTTCCAGTGGGAGCTCTGCAGAACCTGGTGCAGCCAGGGTTCCTAGTGGCTATCAGGCCTGGACCCTTGGGTCACAGAAGGTGGCAGTGAAGATAATAAACACTCAGTAATAAGAATAGAAGAATTTTATTTAAAGCCAACTGAGGACCAGCCCAGAAGCCAGCTCCCAGCTTACCCTGAGAGGCTGCTCTGGAGACGCAGGGTTTTCAGCACCGTTTTATGTCTTGTCAGAACAAAGAACATTAAACAAGTCAGGGATATATTTCTTATTCAAGGTTTCAAAGTAAGCAAACCAGACTAGCACATGTACAACCAGTCAGTGTGGCCTTGGCACCTGGGAAGGGAGTCTTATCACTGAAGGAGAACCAGCATTAGCGTCCCAGGAAGGGATGCACTTAATCTTTATCTATAACATGGACACTCTCTTCTGGTTAATGAACCTTTTTCTTTAATAAGAGCAGATATATGATGTTTGTTTGATATCCACAAACAGGCGATTTTAATTAGCATAAAACTCAAGTTAACGCGTGTGTAAGCCAGAATGACTCCCCTATATCTCAATATGTGAAAATGTCTTTTATCAGAGGCATAGAATGCTCCACATCACTCCATGTGTTCTCTCTGGGACTTGGGGGAGTCTTCTCCCATCTCATGTAGGAGGAAGGTGAGCCCCCTAGAGCATCCTATTTGAAGGGTCCGTGGCATCTGTCAAAAGGGCAGATCTGTGTGAAAAACATCGTGGTTATTAGTATTTTTCATTTGCATGGTGGGTCTCTCTATGTGAATAGTAACTAATGATAAAAGCTGAATTTTATTGACCATCAATTGAGTGCCAGCAGTCAGTCTCATCTTTTTTACATATTAATTATTTAGCATTAAATTAGTGCCAGCTTAGTCTCAAGAATATAGTTTAAGTATCCTGAATTCTGGCCTAAAAAGAGCTTTCCGTTAGCTTAGGAAAAATTTAGGGTTACACTCAGACGTTTGTGTTTTGTCCTGAAGTAGTAGAATAACTTTATTTAGTATACTGGCTCATAGGTCTATGGGTAGAGTCAGCAAAGAGGAATCGTCCAGAGCAGGTGCTTCTTCTCTGAAATTTGTGAGCCCTGGGTTTATTTGAGAAATCTGCAAACCTAATATTTTTTTGTGTGTACATTTTTCTGAAAAGAAGGCCATCCTAACTTGAAAGAGTTCTGTTACTTCCAAGGAAATTAAGGACCATTTTCCACAGAATCAAAATGATCCAGGCCAGATTAGATAGCATGTTTATGTGGGAGAATGCAATGAAGCTTTACTCTTAATTTAATGCTTCTTTATAGACTTAGTGATGGTGCAATTGGAGATAGAAAAATAATTTTCATTGTGGCTCTAAGGTTTTGCCATTGTTATCTAGAAACTTTTTGTAATGAAAAAGAAATAATTGGAAAAAATGCCAAGTTCTGTGGTCAAAACGAAAATGCTAATTTATGGATCCATTGTTCCTCTAAATAGAGCATATTTGAATATTTTGTATTCAGTCCCAAAATGATTGAACTTTAATAATTTTTCATGTAAGTGTGGTTTTGAATTCTCAGTTCCATAATATACCCCCCTACACATTTAATGATGCCCATAAAACTAACTGGACAATTTTAGACAATGGTACTTTTCTTTTTTTCTTTTCCTCGTTCTTTAAAAAAAAAAATTATTGGGGTATAGTTGATTTACAATGTGTAAGTTTCAGGTATACAACAAATTAAACCAGTTATACATATATCAATACATATATCCTCTTTTTTTTCCCTTAAGATTCTGTCCCATATAGGCCATATAGGTTATTCCCTGGTAACCACAAGTTGTTTTCTATATCTGTACTTCTATTTTGTAAATAAGTTAATTTGTACCCCCTTTTCTTAGATACAACATATAAGTGATATCATATGATATTTAACCTTCTGTGTCTGACTTCACTTCGTATGACAATCTCAAGGTCTATCCATGTTGCTGCAAACAGCATTTTGTTCTTTTTTGTGGTTGAGTAATATTCTTTATTCTTTCCTCTGTTGATGGACATTTATATTGCTTCCATGTCCTGGACATTTTACATAGCGCTACAGTGAACATTGGGGTATGTGTATCTTTTCCAGTTATGGTTTTCTCCAGGTACATGCCAAATAATCGGATAGCTAGGTCATATGGTAGTTCTATTTTTAGTTTTTTAGGACCCTCCATGCTGTTCTCCATAGTGGCTGTATACCAATTTACGTTCCCATCAACAGTGTCAGAGACTTCACTGTTCTTGTCTCCAACATTTATTGTTTGTAGCTCTTTTGATGGCCATTCTGATGGACGTGAGGTGGTATGTCATTAGTTTTGATTTTCATTTCTCTAATTAGTGATTGAGCCTCATTTCATGTGCTTTTTGGCTCTGTGTATGTCTTCTTTGGAGAAACGTCTATGTAGATCTGCCCATTTTTTTATTGGGCGGGTTTTTTTTTTCCTTTGATATTAAGCTGCATACACTGTACATTTTGGAGAGTAATGCCTTGTCAGTTGCTTCATTTGCAAATATTTTCTCCTATTGTGATGGTCAGGCAATGATACTTTTAAAAATTAGCTAAAGCATGGTCCATTATGCAAAGTAAAAAGACTATCTTATTTTTTTATTTTAGAGAAATTTAATTTGTTGAGACTAGGGAATGCATGCATTTGGTAAAAAAAAAAAAAAAATCTAAAATTAGGGTAGTGGTATCTATAATGAAAGTATATAGTTTTCTCTCACCTCTGGCCCCAGCCACAGCTGTCTTCTGCAGTAGCAACCCACTGTTTGGGACATCTTCTGTAGAATATTTTGTGCAGAATATTCTTTGATTACTGAGCAAGACTTCCAAAGCTGATAATTGACTTTTTTCTCAACCCCTTAAAGAAAGAAAAAAAAAAGTTTTTAATTCTAAAAGTTTCAGGATATTTTGTATCACATTCCTTACCCAAATTGACCCTAGCATACCTGCCAGGGTTTTAGTTTACTTTCTCTGTTTGCTTTACGATTTCATTAAATTCCAACAACTTGACTCTATCAGCATCATCTGATCTTTAAATTTGAGAAATTAATTGCAAAGTGTAACTATGGTTCAATTCAAAAAATTCTAGTCAAGCATGTAATAGGCTTTGTGGTAGGATATTAGTTTTTCATTATTGAGAACTGAAAGTTTGAAAATTCAATCTAATGTACATGTTTAGCAATATTAAAAATATAAAAAGTATAAAAATGATACTTCCTTCCATTTGAATAGAGAGGTTTAATTATTATGACTCTAGGATATCAACATTGATATCTTGCTAGTAAATAAAACATGGGAAATTCTTTGGGTATTAATTTTATAAGAAGTTATTTCTGTAAATAACCTCTATTTTTGCATTTCCTGAGTGGTTGTATGTGTACCAATGAAGGCAAGCGTCCCTTGTGGTGTATATGACCTTGCATCCATGGCCCTTGAGAGAATAAATATTTATGTTGATAGTGCAGCTGTCATGAATTGAGTTCATAAAATTGGGTTTGGGTTTTTTAATCTGACATATTATTCTTGCTTAATTTCTTTGTGCTGACTATGATTCAAGTGCTATAAATCAGTGAGTGTTTTGCCCACAAAAGAAAAGGAGAGTGGGAATTATATGAAATATGGCCTTTGTTTTTACTAAAAGTGTTTCTTCATTTGGGTACCTTTTTTTTTTTTTCCCCAGCTGCTAGCCCCCAGATCTTATCATGTTTTTTAAAAACAGGTCTATGATAATGATCTGAAGTAAGGGGTAGCATAAAGCCCAGAAAACTAAAGTGTGAAAGAAGAGAGTGGTATGGTTTAAAAAAAAGCTATTCTTTTAAAATACAGAAGTAGGACATATGTATACAAAGTCAAAGAGTATAAACAAGGCTGACTACGTAATTTGTGGGGCCCAGTTCAAAATAAAAATGTAAGGTCTCTTTCCCCAGAGGAACAAAAAGGTACTAAAATATAAAGCTTTTTCCTTTCTTCTTTCTTCTTAATCTGAACTCATCATATTTCTTGTTTACTATATAATGTTGTTCTAACTAAAGACAAATTTTAAATATAAGTTATTAGCACAGATTTACTCTTTATCTTCCCTTAGTGCAGTGCTGGAAAAGCAACGCTAAGAATACTTCACTTGTATGTGGAATTAGTGAAACTGCACAGTGTCTCCTAGCTCATACAGGCATAGGTGTTTCATTTTTTAACCAGACGGGTGGAAACCATGCACACAGCTGATTCAGCCGTTTTTATTTCTTCAGCTGGTGCACACAGCTTCTGCCCACATTCTCCCTCTTTAGCTTACGGCCAAGTAAGGGAAGACTGAAAGGAAGAGGGCTGTGAGTTGTCCGAGCTTTCCTTTCTCCTCCTCGGTATTTTCAGTGTGAGTGGCTGGCTGCTCCAGGGAAGCAACACGAATAAGGAAGGCTAAGGTAACATTGCTTTGTCAGGGCTTCGGCATTCTTACTGTGTTCAGAGCAAGTTCTGGTTATCCCAGAAAGCTGGGGCTCTGGCTGTAGCACCAGGGTTTGCTCGCTGAAAGATGTAACATGCTTACCTTGTACTCTGGCTTATGTTGAACTCCCAGGCGCCAAGAGTCCACCTGAATTCTGTCCTCAGGGGCGTGTGAATGCCGTAGGTAAACAGGGCATCAGGGAACAGCAGGCATGCATACTGCACTGTCTCCTTCATTCACACACATGCCCCGCTGTCCCATTGGACTTCACTTACAAAGCACATGTTCAAAGACAAAGTTATTAACACCTTCAGGATGGTGACAGCAGAGCATTAAACCTTCCAGAGCCTGAGTGTGGGACCCTATGCCACCTGCCTCACAGTTCTCATGCTCATGGAGCCAGCCCTGAGTATAGAAAGGCATGAAATAGAAAATAAGTTTCTTCCTTTTCCTTCCCCACTCACATTCCCAGCCCTTCTTACCAAAGGAAATCATCTTGTTTCTTTCTTTCTTTTCTTCTTGTTTGTAAAATTGCTATCACTGTCACCCTTTAAGCACTGCATTAAAAAAATCCAGCTTTGCTATAATCATGGCATAATGCCAGCTATGATATTCAGTGAAAATAAAATAAAGATGCGAGCTCCTTGGAACCTACAGGAATGTGCCACACTCACTTCTGCCTCACTGACTTTTTTAAAATTTATTTTTTTATTAAAGGATAATTGCTTTACAGAATCTTATTGTTTTCTGTCAAACCTCAACATGAGTCAGCCATGGGTATACATATATCCTCTCCCTTTTGAACCTCCCTCCCATCTCCCTCCCCATCCCACCCCTCTAGGTTGATACAGAGCCCCTGTTTGAGTTTCCTGAGCCACACAGCAAATTCCCGTTGGCTGTCTGTTTTACATGTGGTAATGTAAGTTTCCATGTCACTCTTTCCATTCATCTCACCCTCTCCTCCCCTCTCCCCACGTCCATAAGTCTGTGTCTGTTTCTTCATTGCTGCCCTGTAAATAAATTCTTCAGAACCGGAACCATTTTTCTAGATTCCATATATATGCATTAGAATATGATATTCATCTTTTTCTTTCTGATTCACTTCACTGTGTATACTAGGTTCTAGGTTTATCCACCTCATCAGAACTGACTCAAATGTGTTCCTTTTTATGGCTGAGTAGTATTCCACTGGGTATATGTACCACAACTTCTTTATCCATTCATCTGTCTATGGGCATCTAGTTTGCTTCCATGTTCTTGCTATTGTAAATAGGGCTGCGATGAACAATGGGATACATGGTCTTTTTCAATTTTGGTTTCTTCAGGGTATATGCCCAGGATTGGGAATGCTGGGTCATATGGTGGTTTTATTCCTAGTTTTTTAAGAAATCTCCATACCATCTTCCATAGTGACTCTATCAATTTACACTCCCACTAACAGTGCAGAAATCCCATGAATGGAGGAGCCTGGTAAGTTGCAGTCCATGGGTTCACTAGGAATCAGACACGACCGAATGACTTCACTTTCACTTTTCACTTTCATGCATTGGAGAAGGGAAATGGCAACCCACACCAGTGTTCTTGCCTGGAGAATCCCAGGGACAGGGGAGCCTGGTGGGCTGCTGTCTATAGGGTCACACAGAGTCGGACACGACTGAAGCAACTTAGCAGCAGCAGCAACAGTGCAGGAGTGTTCTCTTTTCTCCACACTGTCTCCAGCATTTATTGTTTGTAGACTTTTTGATGATGGCCATTCTGACTAGTGTGAGGTGTTATCTCATTGTAGTTTTTAGGAAATCATCTTGTTTCTTCACGAACATTTCAGATACTTAAAGCTGGACATAGCTAGAGATAGGTAGATGCATACATGTGAAGTGGTAGATTAAATATGACCCCAGATTCTTTGCAGCGTTTCCAGTCTAGAGATGGAGTTTGCTTTTCACCTCTCGAATCCAGACTGGGACTGAGATGTGCTTTGACCAATAGAATGCTAGGGGAGTGATTTGACTTTGCATGTTGGCCTCTACAGACCCTAAAGTTTCATGCTTGTGCTCTGGGAGTGTTTCCTCCCTTGTGCAGAAATGCCCAAAATGAAGAACCATGTGGTCCAGTCTAGTCATTTCAGCCACAACAGCTGAGGCCCGGGAGAAGTGAGTCCATTTTACCTCGTCCCTTCACCCCCACCCCAGCTGACTCCAACTACCTGAGTAAGCTCCAGTGATACCAACAGAAGAACCACCCAGAGAGCCCAACACAATTATAAGAAGTAAGTCATTGTTTTAAGCCATTAAATTTTGCAGTGGTTTGTGATGAGCAATAATGATATAATGATATATACATTAAAAACATTTAAATTTGCATACTTCCATAAATGGGATTACATCATTCACAGTGTCTATAGCTTGCTTTTTTCTATTGAGAGACCCTTCTGTCTCAATCCATTCAGATTAACCACATTATGCTTCAGAGTTTTCTACTGGCTGGATTACTCTGGTTATTTAACCTATTACCCTGTTGACAGACAGTTATGTTGGTTTGTGTTCTCATAAACAGTGCTGCAATGTCCGCGTGTATGGACATTCTTATACATATATCTGATGTACTTTTGTGGGGTGAGTACTTACCTGTGGAATTATATGGGCATTATGTGAAATTTAAAATCTGGTGAGTATTTTCTGATTACACTGCAGAAAATCTACACTAGTTTATACTCTTCTCAGGGTATGAACATACTGTTTTACCATTTCTTCAACACTAATTTCAAAGTTTGAAAAATCTGCCAGGGAAAAAGATGGAGTCTTAATATTATTTTGTTTCCTTAATCATGAGTGAGGGAAAGCATCTTCTTTTTTAACATTTTATTTATTTTTAATTGAAGGATAATTGCTTTACATTCTTGTGTTGGTTGCTGCCATACATCAACATGAATCANTTAGGTCTTTGCATACTTTGGACGTTGGTCTTTTATCAGATGTGTTTTGCCAGATTTTCTTTGTGACTTGTCTTTTCATTCTCTTAATAATGTCTTTCTTAGAACAGTTTTCAATTTTCAAATGTGCAACATATTAAATTTTTCATGAAATTTCCTTTTGACTTTGTTTGTTAAAAGTCCTTGCCTAAAGCAAAGTCAATATATTTTCTCACATGTTATCTTCTAGAAGTTTAGGCTTTTGCATTTTGCATTTTTGTTTATGATCCATTTGAGTTAGTATTTTTCGAAATGTGTAATGGCTATGTGTTTATATGTCCTGTAAAAAATGTCCTGTACTTCACATGTTCTAAATATGTGTGTACATATTTAGATTCCACATATAAGAGAAATCAAAAGGTACTTGTCTTTATCTATCTTGACTTATTTCACCTAGCATAATGTTTTTTATTTTCATCCATGTTTTCTCCAAAGACACTTTACTATTTTTTATGGCTGAATAATATTTCATTATGAATATTATCATAATTTCTTTATCCATCAATAGACACTTCTGTTGATCCTGTATCTTGGCTATGGTGAATAATGGTTCAGTGGACATGAGGGTATATATATATATATTTGAGTTAGTGTTTTGGTACCTTTGAATAAATACCCAGAAGTGGAATGACTATTTCATATGGTCGTTCTATTTTAATTTTAATTAATTCTTGTAACTTTTTATTGAAATATATTTGGTTTGCAATATTGTGCTAATTTCTGCTGTACAGCAAAGTGATTCAGTTATACACACACACTTTCTTTTTTATATTCTTCTCCATTATAGTTTATCACAGGATATTGAACATAGTTCCCTGTACTATGCAGAGGATTTTGTCATTTAACCATTCTATATGTATCTATTTCTATTTTTTTTAAGAAACTTCCACATTGTTTTCCATAGTGGTTGCACCAATTTACACTCCCACCAAAATGCATAAGGGTTTCCTTTTCTCCACATATTCACCAAAACACCAACAGATTTTCTCACATGTTATCTTCTAGAAGTTTAGGCTTTTGCATTTTGCATTTTTTGTTTATGGTCTATTTGAGTTAGTATTTTTTAAAAGGTGTTAAGGGATGTGTGTTAATCTGTGCTGTAGAAAATGTCCTGTACATCACATGTTCTAAATATGTGTGTGCATATTTAGATTCCACATATAAGAGAAATCATATGATACTTGTCTTTATCTATCTTGACTTATTTCACCTAGCATAATGTTTTTGATTTTCATCCATGTTGTCACAAATGACAGTGTTTTACTATTTTTTATGGCTGAATAAATTGGAAAAGACTTTGATGCTGGGAAGGATTAGGGGCAGGAAGAGAAGGGGATGACAGAGGATGAGATGGCTGGATGGCATCACTGACTCGATGAACATGAATCTGAGTGAACTCCGGGAGTTGGTGATGGGCAGGGAGGCCTGGCATGCTGCGAATCATGGGGTCGCAAAGAGTTGGATACGACTGACTGACTGAACTGAACTGAACAGAATATTTTGTTATGAATACATACCATAATTTATCCATCAATAGACACTTCTGTTGTTTCACCTCATGGTGAGGTGAGGTGAGGTGAAGTCGCTCAGTCGTGTCCAACTCTTTGCGACCCCGTGGACTGTAATCTACTAGGCTTCTCTGTCCATGGGATTCTCCAGGCAAGAATACTGGAGTGGATTGCCATTTCCTTCTCCAGGGGATCTTCCCGACCCAGGGATCAAACCCGGGTCTCCCGCATTGGAGGCAGACGCTTTAACCTCTGAGCCACCAGGGAAACCCCCGTATTAGATATATGATTTGCATACTACTCCCATTGAGTAGGTTGCCTCTTAAAATTGTTGGTGGTTTCCTTTGTTGTACAGAAACTTTTCATGGTTTCATTTCCATAGAAACTTTACAATCAGCTTGTTGACATCAACAGTATTGAGTCTTTTAATCCACGAACACTGAATTTCTCTTCGTATATTTAGATCTTTGATTTTATTTAGAGTTCTATACAGATCTTGTACATATTTCATTAGATTTATACCTAAATTTTCTCTTTGTTTGATATTAATGTAAGTGATAGCCTCTCTTTAATTTCAAATTCCTATTGTTCATTGCTGGTACATAGAAAAGCAAATGATTTTTCTACGTTAATCTGTATCTTGTGAACTTGCCATACTCATTTTATTCCGGATTTTTTTTTTTTTTTAGATTCTTTGATGTTGTCCATATGGATAATCATGATATCTTTGAACAAAGACAATTTTAGTTTTCTTCCCAATCCATTTATCTTTGTTTGTCTTGTATTATTGCATCAGCTAGGATTTCTAGTTCAAAGTTTAATAGGCATGTTGTTAGGGAACATGTGTTTTGTTCTTGATTTTAGAGGAAAAATATCTAGTTTCTCACAATGAAATATGATATTAGGTATAAGTTTTTTGTAGATATTCTTTATAAGATTGAAGAATCTCTTTCGCTCCAAGTTTGCTGATAGTTTTTGTCATCAATAGATGTAGGACTTTTTCAAATTATTTTCTAAATTAATATGATTTTATGATTCTTATTCTTTAATCTTTTGATACAAAGAATTATATTAATTAATTTTAAAATATCTAATCAGCCTTGCATACCTGGAAAAAATCCCCCCTACTTCTGGTGTTTACTTATGTTTATACATTATGGGATTTAGTTTGCTAGTATTTTGTTGAGAAGTTTTCACTTATATTCGTAAGAAATACTGATCTATAATTTTTCTTCCTTGTGATGTCTTTATCTGGGTTTGGTATTAAGGTAATATTGGCCTCAGAAAGAGTCAGGAAATATTCCTTNGCTGAACAATATGTGGGTAACTTTATTAGCCTATGAGCCTGAGCGACGATTCTACAGACCCTTGCAACACTGTCTAAAAGACAAAACAAAACTTCTAATCTGCCTTGAACCTAGTTCCTTTCAGATCCTGAGTCTCTAGTTGTCTGTCAGTGAGGATACTGGTTTAAAGGGGGAAGAAAAAAAAAAGGCCCAAATCACCTAGGAAAAAAATATATTTTAATGTTTGTGCCTGGTATGGTCGTTCTACAAAAAGCAAGGCTGCGTATTTGTACTGACATCATGTCTTAAAACAACAACAACAAAACAGAATCTTATAGGCTCTCGGAAAGAGTCCTCTCAGGCAGAGGTTCTCAAAGTGGGTTACCAGAACCAGCAGCATTAGTATGGCCTGGGAACTTACAAATGATGAATCTCAGACTCCACTCCAGACCTCCTGCACTAGAAATTCTGGGGTTGCAGCCTGCAGGTCTGTGTTTTCACAAGCCTGTCAGGGTATTCTGCGGCACACTCAAGTTTTTGAGAATCATTCCTCAAGAGCACTGGTTCTCAACTCTGCCTGTGTGTTATTAATGCCTGGAGAGCTTTCAAAACTACCAATACCTGATCCCACTCCAGATCAATTAAATCAGAAATTTCTGAAGATGGGCCCTTGGCTGCAGTCTTCACTGAAAATTTCCCCAATTGCTTTAGCGCACAGTCCAAATAAAAAGCCACTGTTGCCAGTGAGCAGACCTGCTCTGTTCAAGGTAAATCTCACCACAACAGACATTTTAGTGACCCCCAAAGCAACTTAATTATTGTGGAATGAGTACTGCTTTCTAAAAATAAAGTGATGTTTATGTACTACAACTTGGACCCACAGAGGGTTTTCTCTAATATAAAGTTCGGGTATTCAAAAGAAAGGCAAGTGCCAGCAATCAGGGCAAGAGAAGAATGACTGAATGAATGCTCAAGAAAATAACAACATCAGCCTCTGGGTCTGCTTCAGAATCAGCAGATTCCTTGAGACAGGGGTCAGGTAGACAGCGATGCTCCAAACTGTCCCTTGCCCTGCAGAAGCAGAATGTTCCAGAATGTTCTTTTCAGTGTTTATAATGAGAGGACCAGCAAGAAAACCAGCTGAGGCTCAACAGCAAAGAGTTCTGGATGCTCTCAGGGAGCCATGGTTTATCTTTCTGCATCTGTCATCATCCTAGTTGATGTTAACAGTGAAGTCATTCCCTGCAGTTCCAGTGAAAGGAGATGACATGGAGATGGAAGCCACTCCATGTCATCTGATGGAGGCAGCATCGTGCGTGCAGGGTTTCCAGCAGCCACCCTTTCAGAAGCAACTGGTTCAGCCTCTGAGCCTCAGACAACTGACTGAGAGCGGAATGGCCTCCCACAGCATCTCCTGAGAGGTGGCACGTGCTCGTGTGTGGCTTCTGAAACATGACCCACGCCCATCACAACGCAGGAAAGCAGTGCACTGGTCTGATTTGTCTTCCTCATGTGTCAACTGTGATGTTCACATCACTTTACACTCCTTTCAAGACATATCACATGTACACCCATGGCTGATTCATGTCGATATATGCAAAAACCACAACATTGTAATTAATTAGCCTCCAATTAAAATAAATAAATTAAAAAAGAGAGAGCGACGTCATGGTTGGGAAGCCCTACTCTACACAGTAAAGTTTTTGTCTTCAAATTCTTTAGAAATAGGTTCAAGTGTGTATTTGTTCACAGTAGCTCCTTTCCCTTGTTCCCCAATAGTTCTCTTTACTGAGGCCCCCTAGTTCCAGACTGAATATCCAACTCCAGGAAATATACCCTTTGTTTACAGGCTGCAGAGTGTAAACTTGGCCACTCTACACTCTCCAGTTTAGCTTCCAGTATAGTTCATGTTCATCGCAGCAACGTGACAGTTCACAAGGAAGAGAAACAGTGAAGCACTGTACTTGGAACACAGATTCTGACGACTGGCTGTTCCGCTTACAGGCTGTGTAACCTCGGTAAACATTATTTTGATTTGAAGCCTCAGTTTCTGCATCTGTAAATGGTGGTGGTAGTTCAGCTGCTCACTCGTATCTGACCCTTTGCGATCCTAAGGACTATAGCCTTCCAGGCTCCTCTGTCCATGGGATTCTCCCGGCAAGAATACTGGAGTGGGTTGCCTTCTCCAGGGGATCTTCCTGGCCCAGGGATCGAACCCCTGTCTCCTGAGTCTCCTGCACTGCAGGCAGATTCTTTACTGCTGAGCCACCAGGGAAGCTCTCCATCTGTAAATGGGGATAATATTACCCACTGGTGGGTTACTGTATGGAATAAAGGAATCTGTATTTCCTATCTGATTCTTCATCTAGGAAAACACCTTTCTTAATTCCAAAAATAGTCTTTCAAAATGCACAGACACAGCAAAGTCAGACACCAATTTTATAGGAGTCTGTATACGTGTGGGGATGAAGAGGATGGGACTGCTTGAAGCTGAAAATTGGATGATATCTTCCTCCACAGTATTTACCCCTTAAAAAACTTTCAAGGCTTTATGGTAAAATGTCAACAACTAGAACTTGAGTATGTTTAAATCTTGAGTATAATATCTTCTGAAAAATAAACTTAAGGAAGGTAAGCAAAATGAAAAAGCATGCATGAAATTCTTAGATTTGATCATTCTTGCAAAAAAAAAAAAAGAACACCAACTCATAAACTACACAGAAATTATGTTTTAAACTATTTTCCAAAGCTCCAGTACTGCAGATTTTCAGTTTAGGTTTAATTTTGTCACTTCTAGTTTGGCTAGGTAAGGATATGCATATGTATTTTCAGAGATCGATATTGAAGCACACTTCCGAACAGAAAGAAAAAACGAGGAAAGGAGGAAGGGAAGAAAGAAAGAGGCGAAGAAAGCAAAAATGGAAAAAATCACGATCTACATTGAGTGCAAGTAACAGTTAAAGTTGTTCTTACAGTTGTTCAGTGTTCCTTTGGCTACACTTGAAACCTACACAATTATTTTCCCTAATTCTAATATTAGAAGCCGATTGATAAAATCTTGAAAGTGGTAAAGAAACATATCCTATGGGTGCTACAACCTTTAAGTAGCAGACTAATAAACCTTTCGTTATACGTTGTTTTTTAGTTGCTAAGTCGTGTTTGACACTTTGTGACCCCATGGACTGTAGCCCGCCAGGGTCCTCTGTCTATGGAATTCTCCAGGCAAGTGTACTGGAGTGTATTGTGATTCCATTCTCCAGGGATCTTCCCAACCCAGGGATCAAACCCATGTCTCTACCACTGGCAGGCAGGTTCTCTGCCACTGAGCCACCTGGGAAGCCCTTTGCTAACCATTATTTGATTTATTTTTCACAGCATCACTATAGTCATTATGTTTCCCTTGATGGGCCAGTGAGAAACCCAAGGCCCAGACAGGGTTAGGAACTGGCTTAAGGCTAGTCGCTAAGGGGTAGCTAAGCTGAAATACCTGTCCATGTCTGAGTGACTCTGATGCCTGTGGTCTTCCAGGTCCCTTCACTGTCACTCCTCCCTTGTGGATGGTCCCCTCTACTTCACTTCAGAGACAATTTCTGCAAAGGAAAACTTGCCAGCTCCCTGGTGCACGTTCACTTTCCGACTTTCTTCGCAAGCCCCCTTCTTCTGTCCCCAGAAGTCACTCTCTTCTTTGGACTTTGGTGTCCTCACTTCAACATTGCTTCTTGGATTTGAGACAATAAAGGAATAAATGGGTACACGGAAAGCTACAAACCATAGCAGAGTCCCTGGCTGTAGAAGTGCTATATAAATAATCACCACTATGCTTGTGATTAGGTACTATTTACCCAATTGCTCACCACTCAAAACTATCCCCACCCCCCACCACTGCACCTGAGCAATATCTTAGTAACTTTAATTGGAGACTAATCATATCTAGGGGCTGTCCTGGTCAGTGTGTTAGTTCAGTTGCTCAGTCGTGTCCGACTCTTTGCAACTCCATGGCCTGCAGCATGCCAGGCCTCCCCTTGTCCATCACCAACTCCCGGAACAGAATCTGCCTGCCAACGCAGGAGACACGAGTTTGACCCCTGGGTGGGGAAGATCCCATGGAGAAGGAAATGGCAACTCCAGTAGCCAATATCCTTGCACAGAAAATCCCATGGATAGAGGAGCCTGGCGGGCTACAGTCCATGCAGTCACAAAGAGTCAGACACAATTGACTGACCGAACACACACATAATCATATCTAGACAGCAGGTTTACTGAGGAAATCACATAATTATCTCATTTATTCTTCATGACTCTAGAAAATTAGGGTATTTTTTTTCTCAAAGTATGAACTATTATAAAAAGCAGATTTCTGTGAGTGTGTATGGGTCTCTGTGTGTCTGTCCATGATAGCTTTCAAAGGGACAAATCAGTTTTTATCAGCTAGATTCTGCAGAAACTAAGACAAAGATTACATGAAAAATTACTGCTGAGACATCGCTATTTGTATGAATTTTAACTGGATCGCTCTAGCTGTCTGCCTGTGGAATATTTGCCCAGAGAACACAGCTGCCGTTGCATGGGAGAAGTATGACTGATCAACTGTTTGGAGTTTGCAGAGACTCAGATACGGTATTTGGAAACAGCTCTTCAGAATTAAGGTAAACGTTTCTATCCTTGGATAAACAGAGCACAGTTGTCCAGAGCAGAGTTGCCCAGCACGATGACTCATGCATTCTCAGCCCTGCAGCACATCAGTAACAAGCCAGGTCTACTGATTGCTCTCCACTGTGCTACTCTCTGGTAGACAGAGAAGGATCAGGTGACCCCAGCCCCAATAATCTAAAGAGGTAAAACTAACAAGTGGATAATTAAGGGCACAGGTAGAGGATACAAAGAGAGGAAAACATTTTGAGAATGTAAATGGTAGTAAAAAGATAATTAGCATTCTTTAAAACATTATCTCACTTATTCTTCATGACTGAAGTAACAAGTATTATCCCCACTTTATCCTTGAAGAAGCTAAAGGTCATCAGAGTCAGTACTTGAATCCAAGCCCTCTGATTACACAGTTTGTATCCTGAAGCTTTCCAGTATATGATTTCGGAACATAGGATGGGGGCCAACAATACAGGCTGGAGTGGCTGGTTGGCAAAAATGACACAGAAGAGTCTGAAAAAAACTATTTTTTTCAGTTCTGGCAAAGGATTGGGAGGATATGAGACGGGCATGGACAGGAACAAGGAGAGATGCTGAAATATACATGGCGTACATACGATCAGGACACTCATCCTGACCAGAGTCTATATAAGGGGAATAAGGGAAACAATAAGAAAGAATGGGGGTGAGGAAAAAGAAGCCTACAACTGTATGCAAATATCTCCCTGGCAGCTGGAGATGCAAGGGAGAAGCCAATGAGGCCCAGAAACCCAGGCGTTAATCAGCACAGCACTGCTCAATGAACATTTTATGTAGTTTTGAGATTAAAAAGAGAGGATCAAAGTCTGGGTCTGAGTAATGAGGACTATTTAAGGCAGGAGAAAGAACCAGGAAAGAGGAATATGCATTTTAATGGACTTATATACCTATAAGATTCTATTT
The DNA here is from genome assembly GCA_006410735.1 of Raphicerus campestris. Lineage (NCBI taxonomy): Eukaryota > Metazoa > Chordata > Mammalia > Artiodactyla > Bovidae > Raphicerus > Raphicerus campestris. The sequence goes on along the minus strand of SJYW01030598.1, from coordinate 277,756 downwards.
GGGCTTCTTTGGAGGCTCAGCAGCAATCTGCCTGACAATGAGAGAGATGTTGAGTTGGATCCCTGGGTTGGAAAGATCCCCGGCAAAAAGAAATGGCAACCCATTCCAGTATTCTTGCCTGGGAAATCCCATGGGCAGGAAAGTCCAGCAGGCTACAATCCATGTCCGGCAAAAGAGTCGGATATGATTTAGCCCCTAAATAACAAGGTTCTATTTGGATCAAATCCCAGTTAGGAAACTTACTAGCTTTATTACATTGGTCAAGTTCAATTTCACTCAAACATAAAATGGGGAAAATACGAATACTTATCTCACAGGGCTGATGTGAGGATTAACACAAACACATAGCCACAAACACACTCTCCAAAGATAAAACTAATGCTGGGCACATAGTTAAGTACTTGATAAGTGTCTGCTTATTATCATTGCTATTGTTGTCATCATCACCATCATTCATATACGCATAGTCTATAGCACTGTGTGTAGCAGGGAACAATTAGAAACCACCTTAATGTCCATTCAGAGGGAAATGGCCACCCATGGAATACCACAAGACAGTTTAAAAAACTGGAGTCCAATTCTATATATTCTAGCCTGGAAAGGCCTTCAAGATATAAAGTAACAGAAATAAGCTAGATTCCAGAATTCTCATCAATACACATTAATTCTGACAACGCAGTGACGATGAGTGTCACACAAACATCTTAGTAATTTCTTAGCAGAATGAGTCTTTGCAGACCCCAGTGTAGTAGGGAGAACAGTTTTCTATACTGATGCATTTAGCGGGGCTAAGTACATTGTGAGGCCTGGGCCAAAGCCCTCTGCTGCAGAGAAAGAACCAGATTCCAATAAGCCTGACTGGCTGTCGCCTGCCTTAATCACCAGACAGAGAAGATAAGCTGCACAGGGGATAGAAAAANACGATCTACATTGAGTGCAAGTAACAGTTAAAGTTGTTCTTACAGTTGTTCAGTGTTCCTTTGGCTACACTTGAAACCTACACAATTATTTTCCCTAATTCTAATATTAGAAGCCTACTGATAAAATCTTGAAAGTGGTAAAGAAACATATCCTATGGGTGCTACAACCTTTAAGTAGCAGACTAATAAACCTTTCGTTATACGTTGTTTTTTAGTTGCTAAGTCGTGTTTGACACTTTGTGACCCCATGGACTGTAGCCCGCCAGGGTCCTCTGTCTATGGAATTCTCCAGGCAAGTGTACTGGAGTGTATTGTGATTCCATTCTCCAGGGATCTTCCCAACCCAGGGATCAAACCCATGTCTCTACCATTGGCAGGCAGGTTCTCTGCCACTGAGCCACCTGGGAAGCCCTTTGCTAACCATTATTTGATTTATTTTTCACAGCATCACTATAGCCATTATGTTTCCCTTGATGGACCAGTGAAAAACCCAAAGCCCAGACAGGGTTAGGAACTGGCTTAAGGCTAGTCGCTAAGGGGTAGCTAAGCTGAAATACCTGTCCATGTCTGAGTGACTCTGATGCCTGTGGTCTTCCAGGTCCCTTCACTGTCACTCCTCCCTTGTGGATGGTCCCCTCTACTTCACTTCAGAGACAATTTCTGCAAAGGAAAACTTGCCAGCTCCCTGGTGCACGTTCACTTTCCGACTTTCTTCGCAAGCCCCCTTCTTCTGTCCCCAGAAGTCACTCTCTTCTTTGGACTTTGGTGTCCTCACTTCAACATTGCTTCTTGGATTTGAGACAATAAAGGAATAAATGGGTACACGGAAAGCTACAAACCATAGCAGAGTCCCTGGCTGTAGAAGTGCTATATAAATAATCACCACTATGCTTGTGATTAGGTACTATTTACCCAATTGCTCATCACTCAAAACTATCCCCACCCCCCACCACTGCACCTGAGCAATATCTTAGTAACTTTAATTGGAGACTAATCATATCTAGGGGCTGTCCTGGTCAGTGTGTTAGTTCAGTTGCTCAGTCGTGTCCGACTCTTTGCAACTCCATGGCCTGCAGCATGCCAGGCCTCCCCTTGTCCATCACCAACTCCCGGAACAGAATCTGCCTGCCAATGCAGGAGACACGAGTTTGACCCCTGGGTGGGGAAGATCCCATGGAGAAGGAAATGGCAACTCCAGTAGCCAATATCCTTGCACAGAAAATCCCATGGATAGAGGAGCCTGGCGGGCTACAGTCCATGCAGTCACAAAGAGTCAGACACAATTGACTGACCGAACACACACATAATCATATCTAGACAGCAGGTTTACTGAGGAAATCACATAATTATCTCATTTATTCTTCATGACTCTAGAAAATTAGGGTATTTTTTTTCTCAAAGTATGAACTATTATAAAAAGCAGATTTCTGTGAGTGTGTATGGGTCTCTGTGTGTCTGTCCATGATAGCTTTCAAAGGGACAAATCAGTTTTTATCAGCTAGATTCTGCAGAAACTAAGACAAAGATTACATGAAAAATTACTGCTGAGACATCGCTATTTGTATGAATTTTAACTGGATCGCTCTAGCTGTCTGCCTGTGGAATATTTGCCCAGAGAACACAGCTGCCGTTGCATGGGAGAAGTATGACTGATCAACTGTTTGGAGTTTGCAGAGACTCAGATACGGTATTTGGAAACAGCTCTTCAGAATTAAGGTAAACGTTTCTATCCTTGGATAAACAGAGCACAGTTGTCCAGAGCAGAGTTGCCCAGCACGATGACTCATGCATTCTCAGCCCTGCAGCACATCAGTAACAAGCCAGGTCTACTGATTGCTCTCCACTGTGCTACTCTCTGGTAGACAGAGAAGGATCAGGTGACCCCAGCCCCAATAATCTAAAGAGGTAAAACTAACAAGTGGATAATTAAGGGCACAGGTAGAGGATACAAAGAGAGGAAAACATTTTGAGAATGTAAATGGTAGTAAAAAGATAATTAGCATTCTTTAAAACATTATCTCACTTATTCTTCATGACTGAAGTAACAAGTATTATCCCCACTTTATCCTTGAAGAAGCTAAAGGTCATCAGAGTCAGTACTTGAATCCAAGCCCTCTGATTACACAGTTTGTATCCTGAAGCTTTCCAGTATATGATTTCGGAACATAGGATGGGGGCCAACAATACAGGCTGGAGTGGCTGGTTGGCAAAAATGACACAGAAGAGTCTGAAAAAAACTATTTTTTTCAGTTCTGGCAAAGGATTGGGAGGATATGAGACGGGCATGGACAGGAACAAGGAGAGATGCTGAAATATACATGGCGTACATACGATCAGGACACTCATCCTGACCAGAGTCTATATAAGGGGAATAAGGGAAACAATAAGAAAGAATGGGGGTGAGGAAAAAGAAGCCTACAACTGTATGCAAATATCTCCCTGGCAGCTGGAGATGCAAGGGAGAAGCCAATGAGGCCCAGAAACCCAGGCGTTAATCAGCACAGCACTGCTCAATGAACATTTTATGTAGTTTTGAGATTAAAAAGAGAGGATCAAAGTCTGGGTCTGAGTAATGAGGACTATTTAAGGCAGGAGAAAGAACCAGGAAAGAGGAATATGCATTTTAATGGACTTATATACCTATAAGATTCTATTTGGGCTTCTTTGGAGGCTCAGCAGCAATCTGCCTGACAATGAGAGAGATGTTGAGTTGGATCCCTGGGTTGGAAAGATCCCCGGCAAAAAGAAATGGCAACCCATTCCAGTATTCTTGCCTGGGAAATCCCATGGGCAGGAAAGTCCAGCAGGCTACAATCCATGTCCGGCAAAAGAGTCGGATATGATTTAGCCCCTAAATAACAAGGTTCTATTTGGATCAAATCCCAGTTAGGAAACTTACTAGCTTTATTACATTGGTCAAGTTCAATTTCACTCAAACATAAAATGGGGAAAATACGAATACTTATCTCACAGGGCTGATGTGAGGATTAACACAAACACATAGCCACAAACACACTCTCCAAAGATAAAACTAATGCTGGGCACATAGTTAAGTACTTGATAAGTGTCTGCTTATTATCATTGCTATTGTTGTCATCATCACCATCATTCATATACGCATAGTCTATAGCACTGTGTGTAGCAGGGAACAATTAGAAACCACCTTAATGTCCATTCAGAGGGAAATGGCCACCCATGGAATACCACAAGACAGTTTAAAAAACTGGAGTCCAATTCTATATATTCTAGCCTGGAAAGGCCTTCAAGATATAAAGTAACAGAAATAAGCTAGATTCCAGAATTCTCATCAATACACATTAATTCTGACAACGCAGTGACGATGAGTGTCACACAAACATCTTAGTAATTTCTTAGCAGAATGAGTCTTTGCAGACCCCAGTGTAGTAGGGAGAACAGTTTTCTATACTGATGCATTTAGCGGGGCTAAGTACATTGTGAGGCCTGGGCCAAAGCCCTCTGCTGCAGAGAAAGAACCAGATTCCAATAAGCCTGACTGGCTGTCGCCTGCCTTAATCACCAGACAGAGAAGATAAGCTGCACAGGGGATAGAAAAATTAAACATGTCTGTTTTACTTTTTAGAGGCAATTAGGGATTTATAGCCAAAGTGTTGTAATTTTTTGGATCACAGCCAGCAATTTTTTTCTTTCAAGGAAGATGATTATGCCACTGACATTCTAAAGGACCATTTTAGAGCCACTTCTTTATTCCCCTAGAACAACGACTAGTTACTAAAACCTAGCTATGTCCCTTGGGACAAGAAAGCAAAATTTTAAGTATGAGGCATTGGAGACACTCTCAGAAGGAGCACGTTTGTTCTCAGAGTAAAACAATAAAACAAAACAGCTGCAATGGTTATCAAAAGGCAGAGCCAAACTCTGAATCCACAAACCCATAGGGAGAACCCTAATTTGCAGAGATTCCTACAGTTCAGGATGTTTAGAAACAGCTCAATTCTCTTAAGTAATTAAAACTTTCCCACTGACATTTTGTAAAAATGATTGTTCTCCCTGGCTTTCCTTTTCGTTATGAAAAATAAGGCTTGTCTTCAGGCCTGCTCCAGCATGATGACCTCCCATTCCACATAACTTGAGTCTGAATCAATGCCACGTCTCAAAGTCCTCAACTCTGGAGAGATAAAACTGACAAGATATGTACAGTGAATTTACAGGCTAGAGAAAGGGCAACTACGAAAAGAACAAAATGTAGGATATGGAGAGATGACACGGAGAGGCTGATGGTGACTTTAAATTCAGAAATTCTCTACTTTTGAATTTAAAGCAACTATTGTTTAAAATGTATAAATTTAAAAGAACAGTTTTAAACACAAGATTGTTTCCAGCTGGATCTCTGTCTTTCTTTTGTGTTCTTATAAATGATATATGACAGTCGCTCAGTTATGTCTGACTCTTTGCAACTACATGGACTGTAGCCTGCCAGGCTCTTCTGTCCATGGAATTCTCCAAACCATACTGGAGTTGAGTATGCCATTCCCTTCTCCATGGATCTTCCCAGCCCAGGGATTGAATCCAACTCAGGGATCAAACCCAGGTCTCCCTCATTGCAGGAAGATTGTTCACATCTGAGCCATCAGGGAAGCCCTTTAGTGTCCTTATGCATAAGTAAATACACACATAAATTCAAACAAATATCCAGTACTTAACACATTCAGGGTGTTGTGCCAATCATTGAAGATGGCAAAGTGATTTTGAAAAGACAATGATTACAAAATCTTCTAAGGAGTCAAAAGAGAAAATTCCCCCATTGCTCAATTTTCTTTCCTGAATCCATCACTGATTTGAGAAATTCTTTCAGCTTTCAAAATCCTCACCTTAAAAGGCCATAATTACTAGAAATGCACTCTCTACACTTTGAAATTTTTAAATGGCTTAAACACAAGGAAATCTCAAATATAATAAGCAATAATCATTCATAATCTCTGTTTCTCACTTAAAACAATTTGAATTAAAAGGTAACACCTTGCCAAAAACAATTTCAGGCATTAAATAATATAAAACTTACATAGAATAATATAGCATTATTTTATAATAATATAAAGTTATATTAAAATATGATAAATACCTAATACAAGGTGCACATAATTTTGTCCTTATCCTATTGGCAAATGTAAAGAGTTGCATTTGACTCTTTGCAACCCCATACAATCTGTGGAATTCTCCAGATCAGAATACTTGAGTGGGCAGCCATTCCCTTCTCCAGGGGATCTTCCCAACCCAGGGGTCGAACCCAGGTCTCCTGCTTTGCAGGTGATTCTTTACCGTTTGAGCCACGAGGGAAGCCCAGCATAATACTATGCCACCAAAAAGAGCTATCAAAATTTACATAAATATTTTCATCAAGAGATTTTAGATATTTAGATTAACTAAAGAGAGGTAAAATACTGTTGCAAAAAGTCTTTTTACTCCTTCAGTGAATATTTAGGTAGGGCCTGGTACTGAGGACAAAACAGTGTACAAAACAGATACAGGAGGACATTAATCAAATAATCCTAATACACAGCAACTACAGACTATGTTTGGAGGTGATTTCGTGCCAGGGATCACAGGCAACCCTGAAGAAATTAGATGTGAGCAGCTTTCCAAAGGACACTGAGATCACAGGGCAGGTTTGTGGAAGCAGTGCAGAACGGGGGGACTTCCAGCTCTGAGGGTCTTCCCCACTTGTTGCTATGGAAGCTCCTGGGGGCAGTGATTCAAGAGCCAGGAAAGGAATTCCACTGTGAGCCTGAGTGAAGGGTACCTGAGCAAGGACGGCTCCCTCTGCCCTGCTCTGCCCCTAAGACTCGGCCGCCTCCCTGCCTTCCCCTCTGAGTGCCTGTGGGATGAGGTTGCTCTCATCCTGCTCCTCACGTTCTGAGTCCCCTGTGTGTGCACACTCTGTTACCCAGGCGTGTCTGACTCTCTGTGATCCTGTGAACTGCAGTCCGCCAGGCTCCTCTGTCCAAGGGATTTCCCAGGCAACAATACTGGAGTGGGTTGCCATACCCTCCTCCAGGGAATCTTCCCGACCCAGGGACTCTTCCCGACCCAGGGACTGAACCTGCATCTCTTGTGTCTCCTGCACTGCCAGGTGGATTCTTTACCAGCACGCCTCCTGAGAAGCCCTCTGAGTCCCTGGGGCAAAGTTGATAAGGGTGAGACACACCGCAGCAGGGCTGGTGTAGGCGAAATAAGAATGGGGTCCCTGCATAGGATGCTGGAAGCCTGTTCTGTTTCCTCCCTCCCCGAGCTCCTTCAGGAGGAAAATATCCACAGCCCAGGGTTTCTGAACTCACAAACAGCTCAAGGATGGGACACCAGCTGCTTTCAAAAAGAAACAACACAAGTATTCTTTATAAGACCTTTTCCATTTCCGGAAAAAAAAAGTAGCGTATTAAAGACAACAGCTGCTTCAAGTTAATAAAATCTGAAGTCTCTTTGCTTGGAAACTGATCACTAGTTTTAACTTGGAAAGCTGGATTTCTGTGACGATTTCTCATCTTTCGATTTGAGTCCTTAGTCCTTGGGGTGGTAATAAAACTGAGTGTGTGGTTACTTTTTATCCTTAATTTAGGTCAGTAATGACCCATATAAAATCTAAGGCCTCATATTAAAAACTATGCAACCGAACTAGTGGGTGTAAATAAAAGTAATTACAAATTATTATGTTGGAATGTATCTCAGCATTTTTCATCCATCTCTTTGGCTATTTTCTCTCATTTAACATTTAAAGGTCATATCTTATGTCTAAATATGAACATTGCTAAAGGATATTTAAAGATATAAAAGACTATATATGGTCATAATGATTTCAAAAAGGCAGGCAGTTTAATAAAGTCTTAAAACACCATTTCAAATCATTTGAATAACCTCCATAAGCAGTGAGTTTCAGAACATAAATACCATTTAGTTCAACTTGTGTCTTACACACAAGGAGAGAAGCAAATTAAGAAAATTCACAGTTAGGTGGTTTAAAATGTTTTTTTCTTTGTATAAAAATAAAAGAGCAGATCCTTTATGGTCTGAGGCACCTGGGCAGAAAAAACACCAAAATATCAGCCGTGGTGATCACTGCTTGGTGGGCTCTCACTCTGCTACATAGTTTCCCATATGTTCTATAAAACGAAAATACTTTACTCTCATAATTTCAAAAAGAAGTTTTACATCTTTAATAGGTACTTTCTGTCTTTAGGACTAAAGAACTCAAATACAGAAATACTGTTTCCAAAAATAACTCTCTGTAATATAACCGTTATTTTTATATAATAAAAATAAAATCCATGCTTAGCTGTGTATAGACAAGTAAAGCTCCCTGGGCATCTGAAAAAACAAGCAACCAACTCCAAAAGGCTCCAGGAACATATCTGGAAAGCTAGCAGGCAAATCATTTAAGTGCTGAATATTAGGTTGCTGCTGCTGCTGCTAAGTCGCTTCAGTCGTGTCCGACTCTGTGCAACCCCATAGACGGTAACCCACCAGGCTTCCCCGTCCCTGGGATTCTCCAGGCAAGAACACTGGAATGGATTGCCATTTCCTTCTCCAACGCATGAAAGTGAGAAGTGAAAGTGAAGTCGCTCAGTTGTGCCCGACTCTTAGCGACCCCACGGACTGTGGCCTACCAGGCTCCTCCGTCCATGGGATTTTCCAGGCAAGAGTACTGGAGTGGGGTGCCATTGCCTTCTTCAATATTAGGTTAAATATCCTGATTTTTGCACAATGAGAGGTCTTTTGTAAGATACAAATATCACAGCATGGCTCGAAAATACCATTATTTTGAAAACTACATTTTTTTATTCTAACATATAATAACTCTCCTCCCCAGTCCCCGCCCCCCAAATTATCATAAGCTTAGAGTATCCGGGTCAATTGAAACAGAAAAGGAAGCAACACTGACATGCTTCATCCCGCACTGGCCCCTGCCGGGTCCAAGGCACACCCAGGACACAGGCCTCGAATGTGAACACACCAACTCTCCTTGCTTCTCCTTCTGCCATCCAGCCACCCTCCTGGGCAGGGGCTGTGACCCCAGGACTGATAAGGTGAGGAGAGAAGCACGTGGCTCTAGCCTGGAGAGAGTTCACCCTAAGACGTTTGTCCATGCGGAGGGCAGGGAGGGGCGGGCTATAATTTTAATGACCTAAATAATCTGCATCAGCCTCGCACGCAGTAAACTCTTAACATCACGCACTCTCGTGAGCCTTTCCGTCCCATCACTGCTGCCACAGCCAGAAACACCTGAGATCTGGGGGAGCTTCTGAAAGAGGAGTCCAGAAGCTTCCAAGGACATGGGACTGCCCTCTCAGCAAGCTGCCAGATGCCCCAAGTCTGCCCAACAACTCATTATGGAGTCTGCTGTCCACACGGCACCAGGCTTCGAATAACGCTGCAGCAGAGGTAAAACTGGACTCCCCACTCCACAAGGGCTCAGGCACACCCAGCAGCGAGGACTCCCAGGCAGCCTCAGTGAGCCAGGGTCGGGGCACGGCAGATTCCTGGCGAACATCTTTCACTGGGTTTGGATTCATTCCATTCTTCCTGGTCAACAATGTCCTTCCCAAACTGAAGGCCTAACCCAGGAAGAGTTGCTCAAATCTGTGCTTCTTAGAAGTACAGTTGCTGCAGAAAAGTGCCCTGAGCTTTGTTTCCAGAAAAGCAGAAAATGGGAACCCCTAATAATGATAATGGTGTTAATAAAAGATTAGGTGATGCCAGTAAATGGGGTCTAATCTACAAAGTATGTTGACACAGGAATCCAAACAAAAACCCTTAGAACTCATTGGAAAAGACTCTGATGCTGGGAGGGATTGGGGGCAGGGGAAAAGGGGACGACAGAGGATGAGATGGCTGGATGGCATCACTGACTCAATGGACGTGAGTCTGAGTGAATTCCGGGAGTCGGTGATGGACAGGGAGGCCTGGTGTGCTGCGATTCATGGGGTCGCAAAGAGTCAGACACGACTGAGCGACTGAACTGAACTGAATCTACAAAATATGTTGACGCAGGAATCCAAACAAAAACCCTCAGAACCTGTCTAAGGAGTTGACATTAAGGAGAAACTCCTCTCTGATTGGTGCCATCACATCTTAAATATCCCTCTTACCCACTCGTTGATTTCCTCTTGTACCAGGGTTGCAGGCCTTAAACTTGGTGTTTTCTGCTGATCCTAAGACACTGTTTTCCCTGCTCATTGAAACACATCCAATGACTTGGTCAAAACCTTTTTTTCCATCAGATGACTCTAGTATCATTTCTTTGTCTTTAACTTCATTCAAGACAATTTTGTTAGCCGGTCATGTCATCGTGCATTAAAAAAAAAAAAACCTTATCAAAATTGGTGAATTTTTGTGTAGCCATTATAATATTGAAGATGGAAGGAAAAAAAGCAACATTTCTGGCATATCACACTTTATTACTTCAAGAAAGGTAAAAATCCAACAGAAATGCAAAATAAGATTTGTACAGTATATGGAGACGGTGCTGTGATTGATTGAATGTGTTAAAAAGTAGTCTGTGAAGTTTCATGCCGGAGATTTCGTGCTGGATGATGCTCCACAGGTGGGTAGACCAGTTGACAGTGATCAAATCATGATATTAATTCAGAATAATGAGAGTTATACCATGCGGGAGATGGCCGATGCACTCAAAATATCCAAATCAAGCCCTGAAAATCACGTGTGCCAGCTTAATTATGTTAATTGCTTTGATGTTTGGGTTCCACGTATGCTAAGGGAAAAAAACCCTTCTTCACCATATTCTCTCCTGCTGCTGCTGCTGAGTTGCTTCAGTCGTGTCCGACTCTGTGCGCCCCTATAGATGGCAGCCCACCAGGGGCCCTCCATCCCTGGGATTCTCCAGGCAAGAACATTGGAGTGGGTTGCCATTTCCTTCTCCATGTGATTCTCTATTTGAATGTAAAGAAAACGTTGCATTTTTAAAAACAAATTGTGATGGGGATGTAAAATGGACACTGTAACATAATGTGGAATGGGAGATTGTGGGGCAAGTGAAATGGACCACCACCAATCATATCAAAGGCCAGCTTTATCCTAACAAGTTCCTTTGGTTTTTCAGCAAAAGATAAAAGACACATTTTTCATTTTCACCAAGAACTTCATTGAACACTGTACTCACCATTTTGTTTTACAGTCTTACAGGGAATTAGATTTTTTTCCAGTAAGATAATTTTGTAGAGACTGAAATACATGGAAATCTGAAGGTGCAACGTCTGGTGAATACAGCAGATGAATCAGAACCTCTTAACCAAGCTGTAATAATTTTTGCCTGGTCACCAAAGAAACACATGGTCTTGCATTATCCTGATGTAAGATTATGCATTTTCTGTTGACTAATTCCAGACAGTTTTTTGTCAAGTGCTGCTTTCAGTTGGTCTAACTGGGGGCAGTACTTGTGGGAATTAACTGGTTTTCCGGAAGAAGCTCATACTAGAGGACTCCCTTTCAATTCCACTATATATAACATTTACTGCAAGGGTAGTTTTCCACTCATGTGAGGAAGATGTTGTTTCTTTTTAAAATAAATTCACATTTTAAAAGAGTGAATTTAAATAAAAATATTAAATAAGAAACAGTTTAGATCACAGAAAAACCAGCAGTGGTGGGTGGATATCTGAAGTCCAGCCAAGGCTACAATGCAGGTTCAGTGTGCATGCAATTAAATACAAAACAAAACCTAAACAACTAGAAAATATCCTAACACAATATTATTCCAGTTCTTCCTAAGAATCAAAATTTATATATACAGAGGACCTGTGTGAGCATATAGTTCATTTACAAGCCCCAGATAATATGTTCTGCCAAGGGCAGCAGCAGCCCTGGCCACCATCCCTAACATGATCTGAATAGAACAGCTAATGTTAAACCTTCTCTTTGCACAAGACATCTCCCCAGAGTCTGCTGTACCAGCAAGTGCCTATTCTCAAGGTAACCAACACTCTGAGATATCAACACAGCTCTCATCCAAGAAGGATGAAATCCTTCTGGTAAAATCTGGTTCCTCAAAGCCTTATAAAACTTTCCCTTAAACCTCAAGAGAACTTCTTTCAACTGCTAAGTGCTATACTTGGCAATTTACACATATCCTCCTAATTTGATTGTCAAGAGGTTCCTATTACTTAGCAGTAGTAATATACTGCTGGTTTCAAATTGGGAAAGGACTACGACAAGGCTGTAATACTGTCACCCTGCTTATTTAACTTATATGCAGAGTACATCACACAAAACACCAGGCTAGATGAAGCACAAGCTGGAATCAAGATTGCCGGGAGAAATATCAATAACCTCAGATATGCAGATGACACCACGCTTATGGCAGAAAGTGAAGAAGAACTAAAGAGCCTCTGGATGAAAGTGAAAAAGGAGAGTGAAAAAGATGGCTTGAGACTCAACATTCAAAAAACTAAGATCATGGCATCTGGTCCCATCACTTCATGGCAAACAGATGGGGAAACAATGAAAACAGTGAGAGACTTTATT
>SJYW01030598.1:247310-263400 GCA_006410735.1 Raphicerus campestris | reverse complement strand
TGGTTTTTCCTGTGGTCATGTATGGATGTGAGAGTTGGACTGTGAAGAAGGCTGAGCGCCAAAGAATTGATGCTTTTGAACTGTGGTGTTGGAGAAGACTCTTGAGAGTCCCTTGGACTGCAAGGAGATCCAACCAGTCCATTATGGAGGAGATCAGCCCTGGGATTTGTTTGGAAGAACTGATGCTAAAGCTGAAAGTCCAGTACTTTGGCCAACTCATGCGAAGAGTTGACTCATTGGAAAAGACTCTGATGCTGGGAGGGATTAGGGGCAGGAGGAGAAGGGGACGACAGAGGATGAGATGGCTGGATGGCATCACGGACTCGATGGGTGTGAGTCTGAGTGAACTCTGGGAGATGGTGATGGACAGGGAGGCCTGGCATACTGCGATTCATGGCATTGCGAGGAGTCAGACGTGACTGAGCGACTGAACTGAACTGAACTGAACTGATGACATGAAAACAAAACAGCCACAGAAGCACTCCTCTGCATGGATGAATCCATGTTGAATGAAAAATCCTAGTCCCAGAAGACCATATACAACCTGAGAGGCTTTTTATAAAGTTCAAAAACTATGGAGAAGTAAAACTAAAACTAAGCCAAGCTAAATATGTCATTGAGGCATGCATATTGCTATTTTTTTTAAAGGCAAGGAAATGGTAAGCACAGTATTCAGAGTGTGAGCTAAGTCACTTCAGTTGTGCCCAACTCTGTGTGACCCTATAGACTGTAGTCCACTAGGTATTTTGTCAATGGGATTCTCCAGGCAAGAATACCGGAGTGGGTTGGGTTGTCATTTCCTCCTCCAGGGAATCTTCAATACCTAGAGACTGAACCTTTGTCTCCTGCACTACAGGCAGAAGTCTTTACTGCTGTGCTACCAGGAAAGCTCCACAGTATTTGGGTTAGTGCTTATCTCTGGGGAGGAGTCAGGCTTGTGAAAGAAGAGAACAAAAAGGGAGCTGGATGTTGTTGGTGACATTCTAAACTTTCTTTGGGGTGGGGGGCATCAGACGTATTTATTGTATTATTCAGCATGCATACATGCATAAAATAAAGTAGAATAAAAGATAGCCTTTAGTGGATCAAAGAGGATTGTGTACCATGAACCAAAGATTATGATTAATCCAATTTTGTGAAACTAAGATCCAGTCAATCAATCAATAGGAAATCCTGGGTCCATTAAATGCTACTTATATGGACCAGATTAAGTTGCTTTAATACATCTTAATCTCAGTCTTCTTGACTGTGGAATAAAACCATGAGCTATTATAAAGATTAACTGAGCAATAAATGGGCACTAATATATTTTGTATAACAGCTTTACTGAGACATAACTCACATCCCATATAATTCACCCATTTGAAGTTGACCATTCAGTGGTTTTTAGTGTATTCAGAGTTGTGTAACCATCACCACAATCAATTTAAGAACATTTTCATCACTCCAAAAATAAACCCTGTACCTCTTAGCAGTCACTTCCCCTCATGACTTCTCATGCCCTGCTACCCACCCCTGGGCAACCATGAATCCACTTTCTGTCTCTGTGGATTTGTCTGTTCGGGACATTTCATATACAGGTAAATGCAACCATGTAATATGTGGTCTTTTGCGATGGGAACCAGTTTTTTTCTCTCTTTCCCTAGAGCAGAAATTATTACAATAGAGCTGNTATTAGCAGTCACTTCCCCTCATGACTTCTCACGCCCTGCTACCCACCCCTGGGCAACCATGAATCCACTTTCTGTCTCTGTGGATTTGTCTGTTCAGGACATTTCATATACAGGTAAATATTATAAGATGTGGTCTTTTGCGATGGGAACCAGTTTTTTTCTCTCTTTCCCTAGAGCAGAAATTATTACAATAGAGCTGTGTGAATCCTTGTTGGCTGTTTGTATTCATATCAGCTGTAATCAGGACCATCTAACATAGTTTTCTTTTAAACAACTGACTACTATCTACCATCAAAACACTGCAATACATTGTCTTATTCATACAAGTCTAACAACACGCTGTGAAGCAGGCATATAGAAGCCAAGCTACTTAGTCACATGAGCAGTTACTGGTTTAAAGCAGTAATCCATATCCAGCTCTAGCTCTAGAATCCAGGATTTTAACCACTACCTGATTTGTTGTGTTGTTCAGTTGCTAAGTCGTGTGCAACTCTTTTTCGATCCCATGGTCTGCAGCACACTAGGTTTCTCTGTTCTCCACCGTCTCCCAGAGTTTGCTCAAACTCATGTCTATGATGTTATCCAACTATCTCATCCTCTCCCCTCAATCTTTCCCAGTGTCAGAGTCTTTTCTAACAAGTCCACTCTCCACATCAGGTGGTCAAAGTATTGTAGCTTCAGCTTCAGCATCAGTCCTTCCAATGGGTGTTCAGGGTTGATTTCCTTTAGGACTGACTGGTTTGATCTCCTTGCAGTCCCAGAGACTCTCAAGAGTCTTCTCCAGCACCACAATTCAAAAGCATCAATTCTTCAGCATTCAGCCTTTTTCATGGTCCAACTCTCACATCCACATGATGACTGGAAAAACCATTGCTTTGACTAGGCTGTGTCATATGCTTTGACATAGCTATGACATATGACATATACTTTGACATAGCTATGACCACCTGATAATGACTCTGTATGTGATGAAATGCTATTTTTTTTTAATAGTCAGGAAGGGTGTGTAATAAGTTTCATTTTAATACAATGACTTTTCTTTTTCCTGGTGAAGCTAATTTGCAGTTTTCACAGGGATGGAGTAGTGGTAAGGGTTTGGGTATTCTTTACCTGACTAAAATCAATACAGTATTAACCACAAAGACCTACTGTACAGCACAGGGCACTCTGCTGACATGATGCAGCAGCCTGAATGGGAAGGAGTTTGAGGGAGAATGGATACATGTATAAGTACGGCTGAGCCCCTTTACTGTCCACCTGAAACTATCACAATGTTGTTAATTGGCTAGACTCCAATTTAAAGAACAAGTTTTTTTTTTAAGTCATCCAATATCGAACCTATTTTTCTCTAAAAAAACTTACCTGTGGGAAGAGTGGCAATTATCACTCAGGAAAACATNTGTCACAACATTGTTAATTGGCTAGACTCCAATTTAAAGAACAAGTTGTTTTTTTTTTTAAGTCATCCAATATCGAACCTATTTTTCTCTAAAAAAACTTACCTGTGGGAAGAGTGGCAATTATCACTCAGGAAAACATGTGCCAATGGATGAGTAGGAGATTGTTGACTTAAAGGGTTGGTTGGTGAAACAGAGAGCTCGCTAAGTCCTTAATTACTGCTGTTAAGGATGTACCTTCCTGTTCTGATGTTCCTGTGGGTCAGAGAAACAGGAGCTAGTGTTTTGTGGGCACTGGGACAGATTTTCTCAGAGGGTGTGGTAGCTATCACTGAGTAGGGGGGACCGATGAAACCTAATTTAACATGTATGTTTAAACTATTATGCATATTGTTACTCTATTAGGCCTTGGAGATTCCACAATTTCTTTTTTAAAATTTATTTATTTTTAATTGGAGGATAACTGCTTTACAATATTGTGTTGGTTTATACTAGTTTTACAAAGCAGGGAACACTGTGTTTACTTTGATTATGCATTGCTTTGGAGGAAGGGATGCTGCTTTTGGAAGTGTACTTTCCCACAGAAAGACACAAAATTCATGGCCCCTTCTTCCCTCTTTAGCCTCAAGGGAGCTTAACAGAGACTGATTAAGCAAGGAAAGCCATCAAAGCTTCAAAGCTCAGAAATCCCTGGGGTTGAGTTGAGTTTTAGGTGAAGGGTTCATGTTGGTGTCAAACCAGTTCCTGCCATCTCGTCACTGTGCATACTGACAGCCAGGGGACACGCACTCAGGTCTGAGATCCGAGGAAAGAAACACCTGGCTGCAATTACTTGAAACTATATGGTTAGCTTTTTTAAAAATTAATTTTCAATGGAGTATAGTTGCTTTATAATGTTGCATTAGTTTCTGCTGTAAAGTGAATCAGCTACATGTATACATATATCTTTTTTTTTTTTTCCTAAGGGAAATCAAGATGGCGGAGTAGAAGGATAAGAGCTCATCTTCTTCTTTGAGAACACCAAAATCACAACTAGGTGCTGGACAACCATCAATAGGAGGATGTTGAAATCTACCAAAATAAAAAAAAAAGATACCTCATATCCAAGGACAAAGGAGAAGCCACAACAAGATGGTAGGAGGGGCACAATCGAGGTCACCATAGAGCACTGGATAGAATTTCCTGTGCTATATAGTCAGTTCTCATTAGTTATCTATTTTATACATAACGACTGAGTGACTAGCAGACAGACGTGCAGTACATATATATGTCAATCCCAATCTCCCAATTCATCCCACTCACTCCCCTACTTCTCTCTTTGGGATCCATATGTTTGTTCTCTACATCTGTGTCTCCATTTCTGCTTTGAAAATAAGTTAATCTGTATATTCAGTGGATATTACTCAGCCATAAAAAGGAATGAAACCATGCCATTTGCAGAGACATGGATGAACCTAGAGACTGTCATACTGAGTGAAGTGAAGTCAGAAAGAGAAAAACAAAAATCATATATTAACACATAGATGTGGAATCTAGAAAAATGGTATAGATAAACTAAGGATTATGATGTAGATCTGACTGACCCCAAAGCTCATTATTATTATTATTTTTTTTTACTACACTAACAAGAAGGAGGGGCTTCCCCAGTGGCTCAGCTGGTAAAGAACATGCNGAGTAGAAGGATAAGAGCTCATCTTCTTCTTTGAGAACACCAAAATCACAACTAGGTGCTGGACAACCATCAATAGGAGGATGTTGAAATCTACCAAAAAAAAAAAAAAAGATACCTCATATCCAAGGACAAAGGAGAAGCCACACCAAGATGGTAGGAGGGGCACAATCGAGGTCACCATAGAGCACTGGATAGAATTTCCTGTGCTATATAGTCAGTTCTCATTAGTTATCTATTTTATACATAACGACTGAGTGACTAGCAGACAGACGTGCAGTACATATATATGTCAATCCCAATCTCCCAATTCATCCCACTCACTCCCCTACTTCTCTCTTTGGGATCCATATGTTTGTTCTCTACATCTGTGTCTCCATTTCTGCTTTGAAAATAAGTTCATCTGTATATTCAGTGGATATTACTCAGCCATAAAAAGGAATGAAACCATGCCATTTGCAGAGACATGGATGAACCTAGAGACTGTCATACTGAGTGAAGTGAAGTCAGAAAGAGAAAAACAAAAATCATATATTAACACATAGATGTGGAATCTAGAAAAATGGTATAGATAAACTAAGGATTATGATGTAGATCTGACTGACCCCAAAGCTCATTATTATTATTATTTTTTTTTACTACACTAACAAGAAGGAGGGGCTTCCCCAGTGGCTCAGCTGGTAAAGAACATGCCTGCCAATGCAGGAGACTCAAGAGATAAGGGTTCAATCCCTGGGTCAGGAAGATCCCCTGGGGAGGAAATGGCAACCCATTCCAGTATTCTTGCCTGGGAAATCCCATGGACAGAGGAGTCTGGCGGGTTACAGTCCATGGGGTGGCAAAGAGCCAGACATGACTGAGCACGAACCTATGCATGCTCCAAGAAGGAAAAGGGGAAAGTGATGCCTATTTGTGTGTCATTGTTAAGAAGGAAAACCATGTGTCTTGTCAAGAGAAAAAAAAAAAAAATCCTAGTCAACTCTATCATGAGTCATCATTTCCATATTAATGTTATTATCTATGGTAATAATAATGTGGGTTACTATTATATTCTTCTAGAAATCATCTCAAGTTTGTAAAACACGATCAGACATCTGTATGGGTTCTCACTACATACAGTGTTAGGTGGAGAAAAGTCTTCTGGTGCCTACTTTGTCATACTTTGAAGAATATTCTGTGTATAAAGGCCAGAAATCTTACCCTTAAAGATTATTTAAATACTCCCATGTTGCAACATGCTTATTAACTGATTACTGTATAAGAGTACGAACGTTGTTATGCCTCCTCTGGCAGTGATAAGTCACTTCACCATACAACCACCAGGTTATATTATAATACATGAATCAGGCATTATGGCTAGATGTCAGTTTTCTAGAAAAGTGGTGACATGACATGATAGGTAGGCATCCAATGTAAACTGTCAGGTGGTCTGCCTAGTCTGCTAAATACCAGAGAGACTAGACATCTGCACAAGATGTTGATACAAAAATGAACATGTGTACGTGCTAAGTTGCTTCAGTCAGTCCAGTTCTTTGCAACACTTTGGGCCATAGCCCACCAGGCTCCTCTGTCCTTGGGATTCTTCAGACAAGAGTACTGGAGTGGGCAGCTATTCCCTTCTCCAGGGGATCTTCCCAGCTCAGGGATCAAGCACACATCTCTTACATCTCCTGCATTGCAGGTGGGTTCTTTATCACTAGGCACCACCTTGGAAGCCCCCAGATGAACATACCCCTCACCATTTAGTGAAAGACAGAGGCAGAACTGGGATGAGAGGGCTAATGGGGAAAAGATGAAAATAGCCTTTCTAAATCTCCTCTCCTGCCTCCAAGTTAAGCTCTCAAAAATTCACATTGATGTCCCCTCATAGTTCCTTAGCTAACTAATAAGTAAATTTTATTTTTTAAAAACCACCTTAACCTGTATTTTCCTCTATCTAGTGCACTATCTCTCCGATCATCTTCCCAACAAAATTCTTTGAGAGTTGTTCATATGAACTTCTTTTCCCCAGTTCTCTCGCAAACCACTGAAACAGCTCTGAGTACGATCACCAGTGACCTCTGAGCTGCCACATATAATGTTCAATCCCGGGTTCTTGACCTCCCAGTTATACTTGACAGTCAGCCATCCTCTCCTCCAAGAAACACTTTCTCTACTTCACTTCTAAAACATAAGCATCACCATTGCACTTGCTGATTTTTTGCAATCTCCTCTGCAACTTCCTAATTCCTTTGCCCTCTAGAAACTAGAGACCCCCAAGTTTCAGTCCTTGGAGTGCTTTTGTTCGGCAGATGACTTTATCAATCCTTCCTGTTTAAATACAATCTATGTATCAACAACCCCACATTCATATCTCCAAGTCTGACCACTCCCTGAATGACAGACCGGCTTACCTTCTGCTCACTCTACATCTCCACTTGAATATCCAATAGGCAGTTCAAACCTTACTTGTCCCAAACTGGATGTTTGATCTCCTCAACCCCCCTAAACCTGCTTCACGCATCATCTTTGTCTCAGGTGATGCAACTCCATTCTCCTGATTGTTCGAACCTTAGTGCCATCCTTGACTCTTCCATGTCTCCTATATGTCTTAGGAAATCCTGTTGGCTTTACCATAAAAATGTTTCAAGACGCTAAGGCCCCTCAGCATCTCATGGCTGCTGCTCCACTGAAGCCATGACTGATGTTGCCTTCTTGCTGATCTGCCTGCTTCCTCCCTTGTTCCCTATAGTCTGTCCTCTGTTATGGCAGCCAGAACCAGCCTATGAAAGCCGGAATCCAATTATGCGACCGCTCCATTTAAAAACATCCGACAGGACTTCCCTGGTGGTCCAGTGTTTAAGAATCCACCTGCCAGTGTAGGCGACGTGGGTTCAATCCCTCATCCGGGAAGATTCTGGGACAGTTAAGCCCGTGTACCACACCTACCGAGCCTGCACTCTAGAGCCCATGCTCCCCAACAAGAGAAGCCACTGCAGCGAGAAGCCTATACATCACAATGAAGAGTAGCCCCTGCTCACCACAGCTTCTAGAAAAAGCCCATGCGCAGCAACCAATACCCAAAGCACCCAAATATAATTAGATTTTAAAAATCTGATAACTTCTCAGTGAAAGTCGAATCCTTACAGGGGTCAAGAAGAGCCTATGTGACCTGTCCCCCATCACCCTTCTTAGCTTCTTGCCTCCTACTATCCCATCTACTCACTCATCTCCAGTTCCACCAGCCTCCTTGCCTCTCATAAACATGTCATACCCACATCTGCCTCAGAGACTTTGCACTTACTGTTTCTTCTACCTGCAGTGCTTAATATTCACACGGCTCATTCCCTGACTTTATTAAGGTCCCTGCTTATATGCTGCTGCCTCAGGGAGTCTTCCCGACCCCATTCCTTTGTTCCTTGTCCTCTTAACTGGCTTTATTTTTCTTCCTTGCATGTTTCACCAGCTGATATTTTCTGTTACCTGTGTGGTCTGTCTGCCCTGGTTGCCCTTCGGTATCTATGAAGGCTTGAATTTTGAATATTGTATCCCAAATGCTAGAAGAGTCACTGTTGTCTAGTAATTGCTTAATACATATTTATTGAATGAATGTTTTACTTCCTGGAGAGAGTGAATCTTAAAGACCAGGTAAAAATTAACCAGGCAGGTAAGAATGGAAGTGGATTCTAGGCAGAGAAGGTGGCAACTTGAGGCCACAGTGGTCTCAGAATGTGGCAGAGTAATTTACAAGCAGTTCTAAATAAGTCTGTAGGAGCCTCCCCATTAATACTCATGTCTTTTCCATTTAAGGAGTACCTTAACTGTTTTCAAAATTGTTTTCTTTTTCACATACACATAGGAGTTAACTTTTAAATTGATTAAAAACTTCTAAATGATCTTATTTAATTAGTATAGATTTTAGTAAGAAAACATAATGAAACAGTAAGAAAGCATTATACAGGATTTAATTTGGAAACAATTTTTCTTCTTTAGTTTTACAAAAAATAAGATGCCTCATGATAGCATTTTAGGTTTAATAAGAGAGGTACTATTTGAGAAATCATGTTAATATTTACAGTCAGGGAACATGGGTTTGGCTTTAATCTGGTCATAAAATAGATATTGAGGACCTAACTATACTGTAATAAACCAAATGGGATAGTCCATGTACAGAGAACTGGGCATTATAAAAGTATTGCTTATGACAGTGAAAGTCATCTCTTACATTTGATGTACTTTGAAGCTTTTAAAATAAAATATAGCTTGGCTTTTAAACTCAATAAAGAGATTTCTGTCTCCCTGGGAAAAAGAAAAAAAGACTCATATCCTTCCAAGGGTTCCTGTAAAGCAGGCCCGCTTCATCCCAGGGTTATCAGGCAAGTGCTCAAATTCTTAAGAGTTCCTTGGACTGCAAGGAGATCAAACCAGTCAATCCAAAGGGAAATCAATCCTGAGTATTCATTAGAAAGACTGATGCTGTAACTGAAGCTCCAATACATGACCACCTGATACAGAGAGTCGACTCATTAGAGAAAACCCTGATGCTGGGAAAGGGATGACAGAGGACGATGGTTGGATGACATCACTGACTCAATGGACGTGTGTTTGAGCAAGCTCTGGGAGATGGTGAAGGACAGGGAAGCCTGGTGTGCTGCAGTCCATGGGGTCGCAAAGAGTCGGACATGACTGAGAGACTGAACAACGACAACAGCAGCTTCTTGGGAGGATCTTGAAGTCTGAGTTGGCTAATTGCTCCCTGGCTCAAGAGGTCCCACCTGAGGACCAGAGGATGGGGGTGGTGGCGGGGTGGGGGGTTGATGGAAAGCTAGGAGGTGAAGGTAGGGGAGAAGGAAGGAGCTCTCAGTTTAATCCTATGAGTTCATTACCCTGGAAAGGTGGGCCCAAGTGAGCCATGTCTGGCAAGTAACGGGCCTTGCCCAAGTGACTCAACAGCATCAGCTCGGCAACCACACTGAGTCAGTTGGAAGGAAACAGAGCTCCCCAAGGCCTGATGAGTGAAGCTGAAAGGAACTCGCTGAAAGGCACTGCAAAGCCATTTACGGTCCCAGCAAGATGTTTCAGAACCAGATGCAGAACTAATCCAAAAAGAGGGCATCTTGATCCCCGTTCACAATGCATGTGGGCAAGACACCCAGCACATGCCAGAAGGCCAAGGTTCCAGGCACACTGGGACACTAAGCCCTACTGAGTGTGTGGTCTATTAGTAGAGGTCCACTGCTTCCCAAAGGGCCTGGGATTTGGATCCTCAGCCTTCATGCTCATCCTGAAGCACTTTCCCAGGGAGAATGTTTTGTCCCATTTGGCGGATGCGGCTCAGAGAAGCCAAGTCTTGCCTGCAGTCAACCAGCAACTCAGTTTCCTGAGATGGGAACCGAGGCCCAGACCTACCAGCCTCAAGAGGTTTCTTGATGGCGTCCTCCCAGAGACTCAGAAGACATCAGAGGCAAGGGGGTCAGCCCTCCTGCATGGGAACCAAGGCGGACAATGGGGACAGGCAGGCGGGTGTGGAGCACTGCAGACCCACCATCACAACAGGGAGAACAACTCAGAGCACATCCTCCTGGGGGGAGAGGGGATGTCAGTGACATTTTCTTTGTAAATGAACGATATCAGTCCTGAGGTTCGCAGCTGTATAGTCTAAAATGTTGGAGTTGGAAGGTGCCCTGGGAGACATCAATCCAATTTCTTTTGTTTCCTGGTTGAGGAAATGGAGATGCGGAAAGACTAACTCGCTGCTCAAGGTCACACAGCTGGCTCAGGCCAGAGTGAGGACAGGAGCCTGTGTATCTTAAGCGTTGACCCCGTTCTTTTTCCAAACACCACTCTTACAATAATGACCTGTCCTCTGATGACACCATGAAACAAGGTCAACAACAGCCAGCTTCTCTCCTCTGCTTTCCTAACATTAGAATGAAAGTGGCGTGGAAGGAGCCTGGAGTGAAGGGGTGGTGTGCTCAGCTCAGACCTGCAATCTAACACTCAAAATCCCCTGAATCTTCCACTCATTTGGTCTTGGAGCCAAGATTAACATAGCCATGGAAAGAAAGGCTGGGAGATTGCAAAGAGGTTCTTGGAGAGCCCGCCCCTGGGAGATGGTGAACTGGGTCCCACCGACGTGGTCAGGCTCACTCCAGGGCAGGGCTCTACGGCACATGTGTCTGGAACAGTGTTCTCAGGCTTCCTGCCTGGGCCCTCCATGGCGCCCAGTGACGAGCATGGCTCTGAGCAGAGGTGGCTGCTGCCAGCGGGAAGCTCTCCCATCACTCACCCACCAGGTGTTCTTCCCAGCAACCCCTGCAGCTTGGCAGGAAAACCACAGTGGGGCTGCAGGGCTGGGCAGAGAGGTGCAGCTCCCTCCGCTGTGCCGTCCAGGTGTCAACAGATGGGTTATGGATCTGCCTCTCCCTTAACAAATAAACAGGACTTTTACAGGCTGAGTAATCCCACACGAGGTAAGCCAGACTGTCACTCAGCCAGCTTTCCCAGCCAGGGACTAGCCTCCCTAGGCCCTGTTCCTATAAGGAGAGGTTTCCAGAAGGCTGGCCATCCCAGGGCAGTAGCAAGGCTGAATGTCATTCCCACCCATGGAGTCACAGGGAGCCAGGTAGTCCTGGGAGCCGCCATGCGTCCTTTAAATGTCCCCCCTGGGCAAGTGTCCCTGCCAGTTCCCACAGTCTGCATGCTCGTGGTTCTATGCAGGTGCGACCCTTCCTCCCATCCAGCTCCGAGAGAGCAGAGAGTGAAAACACAGGTGAGATGGCTAAAGGAAGGAAAACTCTCCCTTGTTGAGAGTGGCCTCGGAACCAAATCTCTCCATCCCTTTCCTTACGACTTTCAAACCTTGGGGAGATGGACCAGGAGACAGGCTCTTGGGCCATTTTCCTCTTCTGATTCCTGTCCAATCTCTGGCCTCTGAGTAAGAGAGGCAGTCTGGCTTGGTCTGGAGGGGCCCCAAGAGCAGGATGAAGATCAGTTAAGGAGTCAAGTCCTGTAGCCCAATGGTCACTGGCGCTGCATATAAGCATGAGAAACCACAGAGTGCTAGACCAGGAATCCGATGTCCTGGGTTCACTTGCTTAAATGTCACTTACTTTCCTGAACCTCAGTTTCTCCATCTGCAAAATGGGGACAGTAATACCTCTCCCTGCCCTCTTTGCCTAAGTATGAGAATTCAGTGAATCAGAATAAAGGAAAGGTTGAACATGCTGGGTAGGACTCCACTGTAGCTCCTGTGCATGGTCACTTCCAGCCAATGACAAGTCACTTGTCACCTCCAGTGACAAGTGTTCCAGCCCAAAGGAGGTAAAATAGGTGGCTCTGGGGTTCTCAGTTGTCCTCCCTCCTTCCTGTACACATTCTACCAGCACCATGCCAGGCACTATTCACAGGTGCAACAGATGAGGCAAAATCCCTAACGTCAAGGGTCGGGGGCGGAGGGGAAGCAGACTAACCCCCTGGTCTAGGCCCTGATGGTGGTGGCCTGATTCAGGTGGGGGATACACTTCAGGACAACACACTCTGTGTCAGCCCCGATTAATAAAAACCAGTAACCATGGGAGAACTTTCTGGTTCTTTCTAGCCCAAATACCAGCTGAGCAGCTGGGGAAACCAGCAGTTCAACTCTCTCCAAGTGGTCACCCACATCTTCCCACCTGTGCACGAGGCTGGTTCTCAGCGCAGGGTCACGCTGGGGTGAGCCGTCAATCTGGGCCTGGAGCTGCTCACCTCTGACTTAGTCAGTCTCCAGGTTTGTTATCTCCCAAGCAATGAATTGGCACTTTTCACCAAGGGATGACTACTGGGCCCTTTAGAGCTTCATTAAGCTCCATGACTTAATGACTCTCCTGTTTAATGGAAGCCAAAGCTGTTTAAGTGGCCACAGCTGCCAGGAACTGGGGTAAAAGAGTGAAACTTCGAGAGCAGCCGCACTAATCTGGCTGGCATCCCTCCCCAGCCCTGATCATGGCCTGTTTTGACAGCTCCCAGAGCCGGTCCCACTGGGAGCGGCGGGGGGCAGCTCCTTTCCCTCACTCTCTCTCCTCCAGCGCATCGCCTGCCTGCCGCAGGGAAGAGGAAGAACAATCAAGCATTGTCTTGTTCTGGCCCGGTGTGTCAGGGCCTCCTGGAATAAATATTATTTGCCTGGGAGGGAAACTGGCTAAGCGACAGCTCAGGGTCAGGGCTGCGGAGGACGAGAGGGAAAGCGGTGATGTTTGGGTTTNGCATTGTCTTGTTCTGGCCCGGTGTGTCAGGGCCTCCTGGAATAAATATTATTTGCCTGGGAGGGAAACTGGCTGAGCGACAGCTCAGGGTCAGGGCTGCGGAGGACGAGAGGGAAAGCGGTGATGTTTGGGTTTGGTTTTATTGTGAGTTTTAATCTCTTTCTCCCTGAGTTCTGCACATTTCCCCCGCCTCCCCATCCCGAACGGGCCATTAAGCAGGAAGCCAGTGCTGGGCAGGGGGCTCTGCCAGGTAGAAACAAAAGGGATGTTCTGCAACATGCACCCTGGGTCGCTCTCAGCCCAGCTCCGGGTGAACAAAAGGCGTGCATTCCGGGGACTCGTGCAGGCTGCAGGCAGAGTGGCCCACCTGGCATGGCATGGCAGCCCCTCNCTATCCTGTTGGTGTGGGTCACTAAAGCATTTAGGGCAATAGCTATGAGAGCTACAAATAAAGAAATCAGGTCCTAGAGATAAGTACAATTGCTAGAGAAAGCATTATAACAATGAATTATGAGTTTAACAAAAATCTGGAGGGGGATAAACAGTAAAGGACTAGAGGAGTAAGAGGTACCAATTATTAGGTAAAAAATAAGCTACAAGGATAAATTGTACAACATGCAGGAATATATCCAGTATTTTATAATAATTGTAAGTGGGATATAACCTTTAAATTCTGTGAAATCACTCTAATGTACACCTTATAAAACGTATATAATATAATGCTACTAGACACCAATAAAAATAATTTTAATATATAATTTTTTTAAAAAGAGAAAAGAACTCAGGATGAACCAAGCATAATACACATTCCCAAGACACCTATTTTCAGTACATCTATTAATGAGGATGGCAAGGCTATCGAGACATTCATTTTGCTGGCCTTACTTTAATCTGAAATGTGGTATATGGGGACATAAGTCACATAATGCTTTCCTTAAATGGACGTACTCACTCATGTATTGTTGACACCTGAAATTCGATAAAAGGTTAATTTTCATTCATTCATTCATTCATTCTGGCAAACACGACTTTCCTTGCTTTCAAAGCCCAATTGAGAGCTCAGTGGAATGTCTTTCCAAAAGCATCCTTGCAAGAAGAAAAGTCTGGAGGAGCACATGACTGGGCCAGAGGATTAGAAGCTGTTACATAACGAACCTTGGCATTGAGCAGGTTTCTGATGAACATTCTGTTCAAGCTCTCTTTACTTACTGACTCTTTAAAAGATTGTAAATGGAAAGAATGCATGTAAACCCTACATGTAATCAGACATGCAGATGTTTATGACGACTAGGATTAATAAACAACAACAGGAAAACAATGTTTACAGAGCTCTTCGTGCCGAGGGACGCACCCTTAGTGACTGCAGGCTTGCGTCTCACTGACTCCACCTGCCAGAGTCAGGCCTGCCTTCTCCCGCCTGCTCCTTGATCCCGGGGAGGACTTGCATCACAGAACGGGGCACCAGGCCCCTAGCTCGGCTGGCTTCAGTTACAGGGCACACCAGAGGATTAGCCAAAGACAGAGGAGAGATGACCCCTGCATATCTGTCCACAGCACCCTCCTTGTGGGGGTCGACAGCATCTTTCCAGATGCACGGCTCAGGTCTGGGCAGCCCGCTCCGCAGCGCCCCCTCCTCCTGGCTTCTCTACTTCCTTCCTGCGCTTCAAGCCAAAGCTGGTCCCAGCATGGCTCCTAGCCCTGGATACCACCCCATCACCTAAGCATCCCTCTACTAGGGACGGACAAAACATGGCCCATGAGCCAGACTCAACTCAGAGCCTCCTTTTGTTAATGAAGTTTTACTGGCAGCCACATCTCGTCAGGTAAGCGCTGTCCATGGCTGCTCTCTCACCAGAACTGCAGAGTTAAGGAGCTCAAACAGAGGCTATGTGGCCCCAGGGCTGAAAATATCCACTGTGTGGACCCTGACAGGAAAAGTTTGCTAACCCCTGCCCTGCAGTCTCCTCACACTCTTGAGAAGGTTCCTCACTAACCTCTCCCTGACTTATTCCACTGCAACTGTTCACTTCAGTTCTGTCGCTCAGTTGTGTCCAACTCTTTGTGACCCCACAAACCTCAGCACGCTAGGCTTTCCTGTCCATCACCAAGTCCTAGAGTTTACCCAAACTCATGTCCATTGAGTTGGTGATGCCATCCAACCATTTCATACTCTGTCGTCCCCTTCTCCTCCTGCCCCCAATCCCTCCCAGCATCAGAGTCTTTTCCAATGAGTCAACTCTTTGTATCAGNCATCACCAAGTCCTAGAGTTTACCTAAACTCATGTCCATTGAGTTGGTGATGCCATCCAACCATTTCATACTCTGTCGTCCCCTTCTCCTCCTGCCCCCCCAATCCCTCCCAGCATCAGAGTCTTTTCCAATGAGTCAACTTTTTGTATCAGGTGGCCAAAGTATTAGAGTTTCAGCTTCAGCATCAGTCCTTCCAATGAACACCCAGGACTGATCTCCTTTAGGATGGACTGGTTGGATCTCCTTGTAGTCCAAGACTAGAGGGACCTTTGTTGACAAAGTAATGTCTCTGCTTTTGAATATGCTGTCTCGGTTGGTCATAACTTTCCTTCCAAGGAGTAAGCGTCTTTTAATTTCATGGCTGCAATCATCATCTGCAGTGATTTTGGAGCCCCCAAAAGTGAAGTCAGCCACTGTTTCCCCATCTATTTGCCATGAAGTGACAGGACTGGATGCCATGATCTTAGTTTTCTGAATGTTGAGTTTAAGCCAACTTTTTCACTCTCCTCTTTCACTTTCATCAAGAGACCGTTTAGTTCCTCTTCACTTTCTGCCATAAGGGTGGTGTCATCTGCATATCTGAGGTTATTGATATTTCTCCTGAAAATCTTGATTCCAGCTTGTGTTTCTTCCAGCCCAGTGTTTCTCATGATGTACTCGGCATAGAAGTTAAATAAGCAGGGTGACACTATACAGCCTTGACGTACTCCTTTTCCTATCTGGAACCAGTCTGTTGTTCCATGTCCAGTTCTAACTGTTGCTTCCTGACCTGCATACAGGTTTCTCAAGAGGCAGGTCAGGTGGTCTGGTATTCCCATCTCTTTCAGAGTTTTCCACAGTTTATTGTGATCCACACAGTCAAAGGCTTTGGCATAGTCA
>SJYW01030598.1:223034-239535 GCA_006410735.1 Raphicerus campestris | reverse complement strand
CTCCCACAGCCTACTCAAACTCATGTCCATTGAGTTGGTGATGCCATCCAACCATTTCATACTCTGTCGTCCCCTTCTCCTCCTGCCCCCAATCCCTCCCAGCATCAGAGTCTTTTCCAATGAGTCAACTCTTTGTATCAGATGGCCACAGTATTGGAATTTCAGCTTCAGCATCAGTCCTTCCAATGAACACCCAGGACTGATCTCCTTTAGGATGGACTGGTTGGATCTCCTTGTAGTCCAAGACTAGAGGGACCTTTGTTGACAAAGTAATGTCTCTGCTTTTGAATATGCTGTCTCGGTTGGTCATAACTTTCCTTCCAAGGAGTAAGCGTCTTTTAATTTCATGGCTGCAATCATCATCTGCAGTGATTTTGGAGCCCCCAAAAGTGAAGTCAGCCACTGTTTCCCCATCTATTTGCCATGAAGTGACAGGACTGGATGCCATGATCTTAGTTTTCTGAATGTTGAGTTTAAGCCAACTTTTTCACTCTCCTCTTTCACTTTCATCAAGAGACCGTTTAGTTCCTCTTCACTTTCTGCCATAAGGGTGGTGTCATCTGCATATCTGAGGTTATTGATATTTCTCCTGAAAATCTTGATTCCAGCTTGTGTTTCTTCCAGCCCAGTGTTTCTCATGATGTACTCGGCATAGAAGTTAAATAAGCAGGGTGACACTATACAGCCTTGACGTACTCCTTTTCCTATCTGGAACCAGTCTGTTGTTCCATGTCCAGTTCTAACTGTTGCTTTCTGACCTGCATACAGGTTTCTCAAGAGGCAGGTCAGGTGGTCTGGTATTCCCATCTCTTTCAGAGTTTTCCACAGTTTATTGTGATCCACATAGTCAAAGGCTTTGTCATAGTCCCTAAAGCAGAAATAGATGTTGTTCTGGAACTCTCTTGCTTTTTCTATGATCCGGCGGATGTTGGCAATTTGATCTCTGGTTCCTCTGCCTTTTCTAAAACCAGCTTGAACATTTGGAAGTTCACGGTTCAAGTATGCTGACTGTTTACTCCTGGGATCCTGAACGACACAGTCCTCAACTATGCCTATGAAGTAGCTTCAGTTACTATAATTATTCCCATTTCACAGAGGACAAGAAAATGTAAAATTCCTTTAGGAATAAATATGTAGGTGAAGGGAAAAGAGAATGACTCCGAGTTTCAGGGAAAAAAGAAAAAAGGCCAGCCAAAAAGAAGCTTAAAGAGAGAGACAGACTGACTGATGAAGTGTTAAAAGTTCATCAATACATTAAGGATATAGATGATTTCCCCCTCTTATTTAAAAGATAAACTAACAGCGGCCACGAATCCAAGCTGCTCTGGTGACTGGTGAGAAGCCAGTCTCCCTTGCCATATCTTGCTTTTTCTCACTGAATATGAGCACCATTCATACCAGTGAGTAAAAAGGAAAGATTCTTCTACAGGATTCTTTGTTCATCCATGAACATGGGAAAAACAATAGCGTTGAGTTCTTGGTGAACAGAGAGCTACATGGTTAAACCCAGGCCCTCTCGGCCAGTCCCTGCACTTTCATCATTCACTGAATGATACCTTATTCATCAGCGACTCAAATGACCCTTTGACGTCACTATTCCCTACACAGAGGAATGTGACACAAAGAGAAGACGGTTGACTGGACCCCATCCAAATGGTGGAGTTACTCAAGTACTGCTGAGGCCTCTTCTATGGCCCTTACACCTATTAGGCAATTTCTTGACCTGCAGTCTAAGACTCAAAATAGACTCATTAGTCTGATCAAAGAAAATGAAACAAAAAATGCACATGGATCTCCTTGTATACCATGTTTGTGGTGTGCTGATAATCCATAAATAACTATGTTTTGTTACTGCTGCTATTTTTCCAGAGACTGACTTGAATTCTACCTTACTTCATAGCAATAAAATTTGCTTCAAATTAATTTTCAAACACAAGATGTCTACCTTTGCAGTATCCAAACCTTCCATGTAATACACCAGAAGCAACCAGCAATTGTTTTTATTTTAGTAAAATGACTTTTTTTGTGTGTGTAGAGCAGTGAATGAATTCTGGGGTCTGAGGTTGCCCAAGTATAAAATTTCAAGTTCATACATATGCCTGAACACAGGTCTATGCAAGAGCATAAGTAATATTTCTTTGGGACTCTTCTCTGTACAAAGAATCATGTGTATACGTACGTGAATGAGTATGTGCACGTGTGTATTTGTAGGTGGCTTTGTGTGCTTTTTTCTCAGGCAGCTGAGTAGGCAAAGAGAACTGATGGTTTTCTCTGTGTGTTTACCAATTTTTCCTCTTTTTAAAACAAAAACAGTACCCATGCCATGATCACATGTCCTTAAATATTATCTTTTACTACAGAATCCCACAATATCACCAATGAACTCAGTTATGTTACTTTCAGTTCAGTCACTCAGTTGTGTCCAACTTTGTGACCCCATGGACTGCAGCATGCCAGGCATCTCTGTCCATCACCAACCCCTTGAGCTTTTTCAAACTCATGTCTATTGAGTCATGATGCCATCTAACCATCTCATCCACTGTTGTCCCCTTTTCCTCCTGCCCCCAATCCCTCCCAGCATCAGGGTCTTTTCCAATGAGTCAGTACTTTGCATCAGGTGGCCAAAATATTGGAGTTTCAGCTTTAGCATCAGTCCTTCCAATGAATATTCAGGACTGATTTCCTTNACTGTGTCCAACTTTGTGACCCCATGGACTACAGCATGCCAGGCTTCTCTGTCCATCACCAACCCCTTGAGCTTTTTCAAACTCATGTCTATTGAGTTATGATGCCATCTAACCATCTCATCCACTGGTGTCCCCTTCTCCTCCTGCCCCCAATCCCTCCTAGCATCAGGGTCTTTTCCAATGAGTCAGCACTTTGCATCAGGTGGCCAAAGTATTGGAGTTTCAGCTTTAGCATCAGTCCTTCCAATGAATATTCAGGACTGATTTCCTTTAAGATGGACTGGTTTGATCTCCTTGCAGTCCAAGGGACTCTCAGGAGTCTTTTCCAACACCACAGTTCAAAAGCATTAATTCTTTGGCCCTTAGCTTTNTGTGGTATCTCAAAAATCGAACACCTGATTTTCTTATGCCTCATTATATTTATATTGCTTCCCCAAAAATGGAACTCTACTCCTGAATTCCCCCTGGCAGGAGGAGATACATCTATTTTAAGCTGATGCTATTCCTGTATGGACAGCTGGAAGATTCCACCTGTCCAGAGGAGGTGTTGTCGAAGTATCAAATGTCCCCAAGGCCTCATGACACAGTGTCACCTGCCCTTAAGGCTTTTAATGTTGGTCTTCCTGTAGTTTTACTCTCAGAAACTGGTCATGTAACTTGAAAACCTTTTTCCAAGTCAGCAGGCACCCTGTTCAGTCCTGAAAGTGAAAGTGGTCGCTCAGTCGTGTCCGACTCTTTGCGACTCGTGGACTGTAGCACACCAAGCTCCTCTGTCCATGGGATTCTCCAGGCAAGAATACTGGAGTGGGTTGCCATTTCCTTCTCCAGTCCTGAGAACACTGCAAATCCAGAGCTTAATCCATGTGTCCCTGTTCTCTGGGGCTGACCAGCAGGACCTGCCTTGGTCCTTAACAAACTGCACATTTCACAGGGAGACCTCCTCCNCTCCAGTCCTGAGAACACTGCAAATCCAGAGCTTAATCCATGTGTCCCTGTTCTCTGGGGCTGACCAGCAGGACCTGCCTTGGTCCTTAACAAACTGCACATTTCACAGGGAGACCTCCTCCTTAGCGGGGCCCTACAGATGCTGAATTCAGAAGTCCAAGCGGGTGTAACTTACAAACTCCCCCCTCCTTAGACTCTGGAAATCAGTCACCACATGTGGCACATGAAGCACTCACATCAAATGCCAGGCAGACACACTTTTCCCTACTGAGAGGAGAAACCACCCTGGACACCAGAACTTCACATGTAGGAGCAAGCCAGGCTTCCAAAGGCTGGACCTAGGTCCCCTCTGTAGTCAGTCCATTATGATGCAAGTGACCGCTAACTAATGCCCTCCGTCTGTTGCTGGCCCACAGAATCTGTGAACTTTGCCTCTGGCAAGACGTTCCTAAGTGGAAAGTTGACAGGTAGTGGAGCTCAGATTTTGTAAATACAGTCATATGGCTTAATAAATCTGACTCCATTCTTTGGCAAGAGGCTGGGGCTTAGATGTGCCATCCATAGATGCAACAGACTCCAGGGTATAATATGAGGAAAAGACATCTGCTCTCAACATGGAAGGTAGAGTTCTTTCCTCCACAGCAGAATGTTTCCAAACTCTTGGCTACTGCCTTTTAGTGAGCCATGAAATCAACTCAGTGGGTGGCAAACAGCATCAAAAGAAAAAGNCTCCAGGGTATAATATGAGGAAAATACATCTGCTCTCAACATGGAAGGTAGAGTTCTTTCCTCCACAGCAGAATGTTTCCAAACTCTTGGCCACTGCCTTTTAGTGAGCCATGAAATCAACTCAGTGGGTGGCAAACAGCATTAAAAGAAAAAGAATTAAATAGAAACACCAGACTTCTGAATGTAGTAAGGATAAATATCTTTCATGAACCTTTTCTTAATTTTTAGACACATACACCAAGACTCATTCACACTACTGAGTGCTGTACTGGGATTATATAAAACATATTTCTTACCAAAAAAGCTTGCAAAGTACTCTTTCAAAGAGGAGGATAGTGGGAGGGGCTTTGAGGGGCACTACTTAATTATCTATGTTTGGGATACATCAACTGACAAATGTGCATAGTATAAACAGCTACAACTGGAATGCAGAGAGGATAGATTTTCAGAAATTTATCAAAACAAATAAAACTTTATCAAAGATAGATCCCCTGATATCTGGCTGTGATTTACCTCTTCACCTCTGAAATTATTTTTTTTAAATTTTTATTATTCTATCTTCGGCTGCACAGGGTCTTCATTGCTGCACACAGGCTTTCNACATCAAATGCCAGGCAGACACACTTTTCCCTACTGAGAGGAGAAACCACCCTGGACACCAGAACTTCACATGTAGGAGCAAGCCAGGCTTCCAAAGGCTGGACCTAGGTCCCCTCTGTAGTCAGTCCATTATGATGCAAGTGACCGCTAACTAATGCCCTCCGTCTGTTGCTGGCCCACAGAATCTGTGAACTTTGCCTCTGGCAAGACGTTCCTAAGTGGAAAGTTGACAGGTAGTGGAGCTCAGATTTTGTAAATACAGTCATATGGCTTAATAAATCTGACTCCATTCTTTGGCAAGAGGCTGGGGCTTAGATGTGCCATCCACAGATGCAACAGACTCCAGGGTATAATATGAGGAAAATACATCTGCTCTCAACATGGAAGGTAGAGTTCTTTCCTCCACAGCAGAATGTTTCCAAACTCTTGGCCACTGCCTTTTAGTGAGCCATGAAATCAACTCAGTGGGTGGCAAACAGCATTAAAAGAAAAAGAATTAAATAGAAACACCAGACTTCTGAATGTAGTAAGGATAAATATCTTTCATGAACCTTTTCTTAATTTTTAGACACATACACCAAGACTCATTCACACTACTGAGTGCTGTACTGGGATTATATAAAACATATTTCTTACCAAAAAAGCTTGCAAAGTACTCTTTCAAAGAGGAGGATAGTGGGAGGGGCTTTGAGGGGCACTACTTAATTATCTATGTTTGGGATACATCAACTGACAAATGTGCATAGTATAAACAGCTACAACTGGAATGCAGAGAGGATAGATTTTCAGAAATTTATCAAAACAAATAAAACTTTATCAAAGATAGATCCCCTGATATCTGGCTGTGATTTACCTCTTCACCTCTGAAATTATTTTTTTTAAATTTTTATTATTCTATCTTCGGCTGCACAGGGTCTTCATTGCTGCACACAGGCTTTCTCTAGTTGCAGTGAGTTGGCCCTACTCTCTAGATGCTGCGCTCGGGCTTAGTTGTTCCACCACACGTGGAGACTTCCCAAACCAGCAATCAAACCCATGCCCCCTGCACTGGCAGGAGGACTAAACACCGGACCACCAGGGAAGTCCCCGAAATTCTTTAGCAGTGATGGAATTATTCCTCCTTGTGGTGGACTCTAACCTCTAAAAGCGCCTTCATTCCTCTACCTCAAACTCAAGTGTCTACACAAAGTATAGCTCCAATTGACACGTGGCCGCAGTAGGCAAGATGAAGTCCAGAGCACTTGACATTACTGAAGCTTGTGTTAAAGGACCTGACTGACAGGATAAGCAGGTCATTCCATTCTCAATCTCCAACCTGTCCGATTTCATCAAAGAAAGTGAAAGCGTCTGTCACTCAGTCGTGGGAGACTCTTTTTGACTCCATGGACTACAGCCTACCAGGCTCCTCTGGCCACAGAATTCTCCAGTTCCTTTTCCAAGCGATCTTCTGGACTCAGGGATTGAACCTAAGTTTTCCCTTATTGGAGGCAGATTCTTTACTACCTAAGCCTTCAAGGGAAGCTCTTGCATCTAGGGGACAGAGTCAATTTGAGCCTGCTTGTAACACTGTTTGATAAAATAAATGTTATCTATGTTTACCGTGCAAGACATGATTAATGTCCATCTTGTGTATTCAAGTGTCCATCCTGATGTATTTCCACAGCCTGAGCAAATGAACTGACCAGATCATATCCAGATGAAGACTAGCTTGGGGCCAGCACCCCAGAATCTCCCCTGGGGCTCCCAGTCAACATCCTCACTTCTAATCCCAAAGGATAATTTTGTTCTTAAAGAGAAAGCAAGACTCAGGATCAGAGTATTCCCCAAGCAACAGCATCTGGATTAAACTGACCAACTCTACACTTTCAATGTATTTATTTCTGCAGTTACCTTTTATTTACAGCACAAAATGGCTTTCCACTTGAAATCATGACATAAAATTTCCTTTTAAAAGAAATCTAGGTGAAACAAAAGCATGTTCCTTTAGGAACACTATTAATTGTTGAACAAAACAGGTGGTGTATAAACGCACAAACTGAGTGGGTGGTATGCAACTGACCCGAGTTTGAGAAACGCTTGTTCTTGTTTGTGTTTGCTGATCAGCGTGAAATGCTAAATTGGCTTAGCTGACTATCCCCAACCCTGATTTTCCAAGGATGATGGTAGCTTCTCTCTTTTGCTCCGGGGTGTATCAGAAGGACTAATTTCTCTCTCACATTGTCTTAAAACAGTTTAAGGTCAGTGCTCTCAGGAGATGATACAATGCTATTTTTCTAATCCTCTGGCTTGTACTTNATTTTCCAAGGATGATGGTAGCTTCTCTCTTTTGCTCCGGGGTGTATCAGAAGGACTAATTTCTCTCTCACATTGTTTTAAAACAGTTTAAGGTCAGTGCTCTCAGGAGATGATACAATGCTATTTTTCTAACCCTCTGGCTTGTACTTACACACATCACGCTTAATCAAGGCTGGACTAAGTTGATTCTGAATAAAAAGAAATATATTGGTCTTTCTCTTCTTAAATTTCTTCTATTTTAAGTTTTAAAAGGTCACGTAGAATTGGGATCAACTATAACAGGCCACAAACAGATCATACTGAATGCCTTTGGTGTTCTAATTATGGCAAAAAGCAACAAACCCTTCCATACACTTTCAAACAAACGGAAGGAGAAAAGAAAACAACTTCCTTCCTTGTCCTCTTTTCTCTGAATTAGTGTAACATCCTGTGCATTCTATTAAACCTAGTAAATGTAGCAGAGGAGACTGCATTTCACTTATAAGATGTACTAAACACATCAGGCAAATTAGCTTAATCTTACCTATGAACAGACTTTGAAGGTTATCAAACAACCTTGTCAAAACAAAAATTTCCTGGCCTGCACTTTACATAATACCACATGTCCAAAGGATTCTTCTTTCATTTCTCACCAAGTATAAACAGAGGCTATTAAACAGGGATTATATTCAAAACAGCTTAAAACTTCATCCAATTTGTCCTGGGTCTACAATGACCAACTCATACAAAATAAAGGCAAAAATCTCTCAAGTAACTCATCTGAAGTCAATATATTCAGGCATATATACTCACTCCCAGATTCATAAACATGTATTTTCCTACATGGAGTCATACATAATACATGCAGTTTCTATAAGCTCTTTAAGTAATCTTTTAAAAAAACTTATTTGTCAAAATACAGTTTATTAAAGGTTTATGACTAATTAAAGTTAAAATGTAGTTTAGAACTTGATGAAAAGCCAGATACTGAGACTAAAGTAATGCTTCTCTGAAAATGATGAATCTGAAAAAGATTCAGCCAAATGTGGCATTTAATGTCTTTCTTCTGTTTTTCCCTCTGCCATTTCAAATACCAAATGCAATTAGTCCTTCAGCTATACCCACATGCTGATCAGGGCAGCTGAACGGAGAAATTATAAACTTCTCCAACTTTGCTACTTACTACCTTTAATTCTCCAAAAGCAAAGGGGAAAGTTTTTTCCAGTTTTCAATTTCACCTTTTAGCCACCAAGGAAAATAAGATGTTAACTCTACTGATAATATTAATGTTTTGAACTTTCAATAAAAATATGATAAAATATTTTTTTCTTGCTTGATTCCTCCCTTTAAAATTCCTTTATCACCAGCAATTCTATTCCAAGCCCCCTATATATGTTAATATTCCCTTGTAGTTCCTATAAGCATAATGACTCAGATATTTCAGAAAATGATGCAAAGTATTTGAAATCCAGTAACATTACTATAAAAAAAACCTCATTCTATTTTACATGTGCTCTTATCAATTCATTTAAGCTAGAGTTTAGAACAAGAAATGAAAATAATATGTGCTCCATATACATTAATACCCTGTGATTAAGCACACTGATTAGTTTTTATCAAGATAATGCTTAATATCAGGTTTTCCTTTTTCATCTTAACTCTTTACCATATATATACATTTTTCTACATTGGTGTATTGCATTCATATCAATATACAAAAATGTTACCCTACAAAGAATGTGATGCATCTTGCCACCTTAAGTGGATTTGGTTCAAAGAAATACACACTCCATAATTTTAAGAAAATTCCAATATTCCTCATGTGTCAGGATAAAAATGTAAATTTTAATCTATTCAGGCACTTTAAAAATAGCTGATATTAAACACGCAATTGTTTTATTTTTAGAACACTGAAGTCAGCACATATGCAATGAATTACCAGCTTCACACTAAGATATAAACTAAGAATTACTCCTGATTGATCAATTACTGAGACTTATATGGCCTTAGGAAGTGACAGCTCTTTCTCCACCCAGATTCAAAGGGCCACTAATTAAATAAAAGAAATCTAAAACAAATTAAAGTGATCTAGTCACAACTGTAATTTTGGGTTTATGAAACCGTGCCACACAAGAGTCATCAAAGTGCTGGCTTGTTGCAAGGTCCTCTAGTCTGGACCCTGCAGAACGACAGGAAACACAGCAAAGCTAACCACCTGTGGAGTGTTTATTCTGGAGCCAAATTTACAGTTTTCAGACACACGTATGATATTCTTTATTGCAGCAACCCTGTGATATATGTACAGGCAGACCTTGTTTTCTTGTGCTTTGTCTTTAATAGAGCTTTGAAGATTACTGGGTTTCTTACAAATGGAAGGTCTGTGGCAAAGCTGAGTCAGGCAGTTCTACGGACATCATTTTCAAATGCGTTTGCTTGCTGCGTGTCTGTGTCACATTTTGATAGTTCTCACAATATTTCAAACATTTTCACAACTATTATACTTGCTATGGTGATCTGTGATCAGTGATGTTAGGCATTTTTTAGCAATAAAGTATTTTTAAAATAAGGTTTGTACATTTATTAAGATAGAATGCTATTGACACTTAACAGTATAGCTTGAGCATCACTTTTAAATGCTCTGGCAAACCAAACAATTGTGTGTGACTTGCTTTATTGTGATATTTGCTTTATTGCAGTGGTCTGAAACTGGACCTGCAGTGCCCCCATGGTATGCCCAAACGGTTTTCATATTTTACAGAAGAAAGCACTTTTGGGAGAGAAGAAACTTGTCCAAGTTTGCAAGGCTGGCAATAGGAAAACTAGAACTAAAAATCTGATCTGAGTCCAGAGTCCATTGACTCCTAACCACTCTACATGCTAAATGCCTTTCTTATGACCCTTGTGTCAGCTACCTTCTTCTGTCTACTGGTCTGACACGGAAACTTCCCAGAAGCAGGGACCACATATGAGCTCACCATCCTTCCTGGCCTATCTCAGTATTAGGGAGACTACAACTTGCCACCAACAAGTGAACACACACCTACTGATGGTTTTTCTTCCACCGGGGGCCTAAGAACTCACACAACATAAAGATTTTCACAAGCTCATGACCAGAGATCTCTCTATATAGTCCATTACCTTTTCAACTCTTTAAATAAACACCTAATATGAGTTGCATGTCTTTGGTTAATGAATTCTCAAATCAACACATGTAGAAACACTAATGTCCCAGCAACAGTCACTCTAGGAAAAGAACAAAAACTGCCTCCCTTGATTACAGTCTGTCAGCATCTTCTAATCTGCCCCAAAAGTTCTCCAGACACTGAAAAACAAAACTTAAGTATATTTAGCTTATTTTAAAAAACAGACTGACACGTTTCTTTGGGGAGTGGCTAAGAAACCACAGGCTGTTAGGCTTCTAATTTTCTTGGTCCCCAGAGCTGTCAACTGACTCACTAGGAATAGCAGGAAAAGAGAAAGTGATAAAAGATGGAAATTAAGAGAATCAAACAAGCCAAAAGGAAGCAGGGAGTGCCATCCTCCGGAGAAGAGGGGGTGGGACCCAGGCGCTTTACACTTCAAATGACAGTCAAAATAGACACAGACAACTAGACAAAACAAAAGCCAAAGGTCCCTGGGAGCGGGGTGGCAGAGAACGGCAGCCCAGCTGCCCTCCCGTGGAGGTTCATGGGAACCATTCGCCATCATCAGACAAAACCATGCTGCTGCAGCCTCCCACCCTGGGCTATAGGGAGTCTTCAGTGAAAGCGGCATGACCGCAAATCAGCACTTGTAGCTGCCAATCCGACCGAGTCTTCACTGTGTAATTCCCACGGATAGTTCATAATCCAACACTCCCTCCTCCTGCCCAGTCCCCTCATCTGTAGGCCCTGTGCTCAGATTTCGTTTCCAAACGATGTGGACCCACTGCTTTGAAAGGTTTCCCCAGGGCTTCTCCCACAGAGCGTATTTTACATACAATTCACAGTTGTCAGACCATCCCAAACATCCTGGAGTAGGAAATGGCAAGCCACTCCAGTATTCTTGCCTGGAAAATCCCATGGACAGAGGAGCCTGGCAGGCTACAGTTTGTAGGGTCGTGAAGAGTCATACACGCAGTCCAAACATTCCTTCCAAATCTAATAAAAGTGCATCCAGCTCTTTGTGTCTTATACCAACAGACTGAAAGACAAAAGCTTATTTTAAAAAAAAAAGTGACATGGGTTCTTGTTCTCAAAACCCCATACTTAAGGGTCTAGAAGACAACTGAACAGAAACTGTATCTTATTTATACTGTTGTCAAGGGTTTGCTGTTTTGCTGTTATTGGGAAATTACCCAAGACTTATTTTTTGGACCTAATCTGCATCGGAAAAACTTAATGGAGATGCCAGTCACTTCTGATTTATCCTTGATTTTAAAGCACTTTGTGGAGGAGCTAATTAACTCTTCTTACTAAGGGTCGACCCAGAGGGATAGATTTAGGATTTCTGTGGAGTCACAACTCCCACATTATACAGTGTCAAGAGACAGTGAACTCGGATCATCTGGGCAGAGGATGGATGGGAGGGGGCGCTTCCATAGGCTGCCCACACAGTCTGTACACGGGGCCACGTGCTAGGAGCTGGTGGAAAAGAGAACGGCAAGTAACTGTTATGCTCCGAGTCCAAGACCCCAAATAGACTGAGAGAACAAGTCCACCAAAGTACTGCAAAAGCAAGGAGGGAGTTTATTGATTACTAACTCGAGTTAGGGCTCCCCCGCCCCCTCCAACACAGTGGAGTAAGGCAAGAGGGCCCTGAGCCCTGAATTACAGCAGTATTTATAAACTTAGAACAAAGAAAGGGAGTTGGTAAGGGCGGATTGGTTGCAAGGGTCTCTTGGCACCTACTAATTGGCTAGATTCCCACACGCGCGGGCTTTCTTAGGGGCTTTTTCCTATTGGTCAAGCTACGCTGTCCGTGGGAGTTCCCAGGGCCTCAGCTTTCTTAGAGACCTAGCCTGCCCCTTAGAGCCTGTCCTGGCTCCAGTTAGGCCTAACAGTAACTTCTGAAGGAAACATACAATTAGGAGTCAACACTGTGATACATGAAATTTAAAAGAAACTTCCAGCTCACCACAGTTTTCACTGTCACTGTTTCTGTGGATTATAAAAATGAACACTCACATCTGGGCAGAAGAACTCCGACATTCTAGAAATGTGACTTTAAAAACTTAAACGTTTTCCCATAATCCCACTCTACAACTTTATTTAAAACCTTAAAATGTTTTATTAAGGCAGAGTATTTTTTTTCCTGTAGAAAGACTAATATATATATATACAAATGCCTTTTAAACAAACTGCACCATAGCACATGTTCAGTCTTCACCTAGTGTATCTGGCTGGTGTACAGTGGTCTCTGTTACAAAGATGTTCACTGAAAACCTTAGTCTGCCTTTTCTATTCTTTTTGAAAAACTGGTTTTAATGGCAAAATTGTAACAAGAAAATAACAACAGCAATAAAACCAAGTCACAATAGTCATTAGAAAAAAGATTAATATATTATTTTTTTAAAGGCAGCTGGGAGTAAAGAGAAAATACTTGGTGTTAATTGATCACATTGTTAATTCTGGAAAGTATATCTTCCTGAAACACATCAAGGTTTTCTCAATAGTCCTATAGTAGCACTACCTTCTGGCTAAAACACGCAAGGGAAAAACAAATCTCAGAAGTATTATTGCTGACTTACACACTTGGCTTTGGTATTGAGTTCGTGTATAAGATACTAAAATTTTAATTTGAAAAACAAAACAATTCTTTATATTTGCACTTAAGGTAAGTCAAAGGAGTTTTGCTGTTATCTTTGAGATCTACCCAAACAACATGACAGGCATGGGAGGCAGGGTGTAATTCTCTTCTTATTTTAGAGATGAAGAAATTGAGGCTCAGCATTTAGGACACTAAGACCACAGAGTGAATAACTGAGTAGAAACCTAAACCTGGGGTTTAGGTTTAACTTTTATTTAAATCTCAGGGCTTTTTCACCTCAGTGTGTGCCTTCCAATAGTAAGGAAAGGAGTTGCCCTCATTTTGCCAGAACTGCTACTGCTGCAGTACAGGTTATAAGAATAGATGAAAGTGAAAAGAGTCCTTAAACGGTGTGGGGGGACCAAGATCTAACAAAGGTATTGTTTTCTGTATTTTACACCTGAAGACTGAAAAAAATGGCTGATACATTCTTATTAAATATGCACTATGCCAACGAAAGCTGATACATTATTATTAAATA
This sequence comes from Raphicerus campestris, assembly GCA_006410735.1. Taxonomy (NCBI): domain Eukaryota; kingdom Metazoa; phylum Chordata; class Mammalia; order Artiodactyla; family Bovidae; genus Raphicerus; species Raphicerus campestris. Next base: position 226,032 of record SJYW01030598.1, on the reverse strand, counting down.
CGCACTTTGCCAATGAAAGGAGACTCATTACTTCCAAATGATAATGTCATTCCAAAAACATCTGAGTCCATCCAGAGATAACAAATCCAGAGTCAAGCTGTCACCTCATCTCTCTTGTGTCCAAGGCAAACATCTCTAAATGGTCACTACATTCATCCCTCTCAATACAGATACTGTCTCAGAACCCTTCCACAATGCAATCCAGGGTTCAACACCAGCACCAATTGCAGTTAGTATCTAAGATGAAACTCTAGTCTCTGCCTCTGGAAACAGAGTTGGCATCCATTACTAATAAGGGGTCTCTAAAACCTGTTTACTTTTGCAGCTAAAAAAGAACTTCTCAACATAGCTTGAATGATACCATATCTCTTTCATCAAAACAGAGTATTTCTGCAACTGAGACAAAGTTAGAGATCTCAAATTGACAAGAACAGGTTGTACTTTTAAAGACAGTAATTGATACAGAATTCTTTCCTCTCTGCTGAGTGTGGCGCACGTCACTACAGAGGACAGGGGCAGAGACCCACGTGTTTATTTTGAATATTACCACCAAATGACTTGTGCATATCTCTGCCTGTTTAGCAACAGTAAGTTTCCTGTACACAGTTACACAAGAAATACTGAACCTTTCTTTCCCCTATCATGAAAGAAGAGTATAATTGTAAAATCATATACTTTATAGCATATTTTTCCTGAAGAAATGGAAATAAAGTGTGGAGATATTTTAAATAATGTCCATCAACAATTTTTAGTTCACTGATAACACGTAAGTAAATATCAGCGAGTTGATTCAAAAGAAGAGAGTATATTCATTACTATTTCAAAAGGGATCCCTCTAGGAGTTACCAATCCTCAAAGAAGAAGGGAAAAATTAACCATGCAGATTTGGATTGGAATCGGACGTAATGATACAGGCATAGTTTTCAAAATATTAATACATAAAAGGATGAATGAAGAAATACATGGAGAGATGTGTGCTGTTGTTGATGATAATGTTGTGTGCATCCATAGATATTTATATTTTCTAACTGTCTCCTGAGAGTGCCTAGGAGCAATGAAACCTTAAGTGTAACGATCATGCTAGCAGCCGATTTTGATTTCTAAATGCCACTCATGCTCCACTCAATGGAGATAGAGCTACTTAGAAAAAAAGTGGATTCTAGAGTTGGGGCCAGCAAAGTCCAAGATGAGCTCGGGACACCTTGAGGTTCCAGAAAGTAACAAGTGCTCAAAAAGTGATGGGAACATGTCAAAGGATAGAGGAAGTAGTTAGAAAGAGGTCCTTCTGGCCCAAACTGGCCAATGTGAACACAAATTTTAAGACTCCATGAGTCCATACTAAAACTGGCAAAAAGAGAGATGGAGCTAGACAGAAAAAATAGGAAGGAAAAAGCATTTTCTTACAACTAATAAACACAGAAGGAATGTAGTCAGTAAATCACTGTTTGTCAACCACTGTAATATAAACAATTCAAGGAAAACCTGTAAGTGGATGTGAAAATCAGCGTACGAGTCTCTCAACAGGATATTAACACAACCTCCACAAAGCCCCTCTACCCCAACAAGATACAAGAAAAAAGGAGAAAAGAGGACCTGCACAGCAGAGAAATCTGGCAGACAGGCCTCAACCAAGCAGTCCAAGCTAGCATCACCAATAAAAGGACAAAGTGACATCACGTGACTCTTGACAGGATGCACTGAGGAGGACACACCATCTCTTCTCCTACCCAGAATGTATGACCGGAATCCATACCAAATTGAGACAGGTTATACAAAAGACCTAGCTTGCATTCTGCAAAAGTATCAGTAGCAAGGAAGACAAAACCGAGGCACTGCTCTACAGGAAAGGAAACTAAAGATATAGGACAACGAAATAAAACCTATGATCTGGGATTTGTTCTTGCTATCATAGACATTCAGTTCAGTTGCTCAGTCGTGTCCATGAATCGCAGCACGACCCCATGAATCACAGCACGCCAGGCCTCCCTGTTTATCACCATCTCCCGGAGTTCACTCAGACTCATGTCCATCGAGTCCGTGATGCCATCCAACCATCTCATCCTCTGTCGTCCCCTTCTCCTTCTGCACCCAACCCCTCCCAGCATCAGAGTCTTTTCCAAGGAGTCAACTCTTCACATGAGGTGGCCAAAGTACTGGAGTTTCAGCTTTAGCATCATTCCTTCCAAAGAAATCCCAGGGTTGATCTCCTTCAGAATGGACTGGTTGAATCTCCTTGCAGTCCAAAGGATTCTCAAAAGTCTTCTCCAACACCACGGTTCAAAAGCATCAATTCTTCAGTGCTCAGCCTTCTTCACAGTCCAACTCTCACATCTACACATGACCACAGGAAAAACCATAGCCTTGACTAGACGGACCTTAGTCGGCAAAGTAACGTCTCTGCTTTTGAATATACTATCTAGGTTGGTCATAACTTTTCTTCTAAGGAGTAAGCATCTTTTAATTTCATGGCTGCAGTCACCATCTGCAGTGATTTTGGAGCCCCCAAAATGAAGTCTGCCACTGTTTCCACTGTTTCCCCATCTATTTCCCATGAAGTGATGGGACCAGATGCCATGATCTTCATTTTCTCAATGTTGAGCTTTCAGCCAACTTTTTCACTCTCCTCTTTCACTTTCATCAAGAGGCTTTTTAGTTCCTCTTCACTTTCTGCCATAAGGGTGGTGTCATCTGCATATCTGAGGTTACTGATATTTCTCCCAGAAATCTTGATTCCAGCTTGTGTTTCTTCCAGTCCAGCATTTCTCATGATGTACATATGCTCAAAAATCTGACTAAATGCTGTAGACGAGACAACAGTATCCTACCAATGTGTATTCCCTGATTTAGATAACTGGACTGCAGTTACATAACTGCTGCTGCTAAGTCGCTTCAGTAGTGTCCGACTCTGTGTGACCCCATAGACGGCAGCCCACCTGGCTGTCCCATCCCTGGGATTTTCCAGGCAAGAATACTGGAATGGATTGCATTTCCTTCTCCA
>SJYW01030598.1:178476-222573 GCA_006410735.1 Raphicerus campestris | reverse complement strand
AGTAACTTCTGAAGGAAACATACAATTAGGAGTCAACACTGTGATACATGAAATTTAAAAGAAACTTCCAGCTCACCACAGTTTTCACTGTCACTGTTTCTGTGGATTATAAAAATGAACACTCACATCTGGGCAGAAGAACTCCGACATTCTAGAAATGTGACTTTAAAAACTTAAACGTTTTCCCATAATCCCACTCTACAACTTTATTTAAAACCTTAAAATGTTTTATTAAGGCAGAGTATTTTTTTTCCTGTAGAAAGACTAATATATATATATACAAATGCCTTTTAAACAAACTGCACCATAGCACATGTTCAGTCTTCACCTAGTGTATCTGGCTGGTGTACAGTGGTCTCTGTTACAAAGATGTTCACTGAAAACCTTAGTCTGCCTTTTCTATTCTTTTTGAAAAACTGGTTTTAATGGCAAAATTGTAACAAGAAAATAACAACAGCAATAAAACCAAGTCACAATAGTCATTAGAAAAAAGATTAATATATTATTTTTTTAAAGGCAGCTGGGAGTAAAGAGAAAATACTTGGTGTTAATTGATCACATTGTTAATTCTGGAAAGTATATCTTCCTGAAACACATCAAGGTTTTCTCAATAGTCCTATAGTAGCACTACCTTCTGGCTAAAACACGCAAGGGAAAAACAAATCTCAGAAGTATTATTGCTGACTTACACACTTGGCTTTGGTATTGAGTTCGTGTATAAGATACTAAAATTTTAATTTGAAAAACAAAACAATTCTTTATATTTGCACTTAAGGTAAGTCAAAGGAGTTTTGCTGTTATCTTTGAGATCTACCCAAACAACATGACAGGCATGGGAGGCAGGGTGTAATTCTCTTCTTATTTTAGAGATGAAGAAATTGAGGCTCAGCATTTAGGACACTAAGACCACAGAGTGAATAACTGAGTAGAAACCTAAACCTGGGGTTTAGGTTTAACTTTTATTTAAATCTCAGGGCTTTTTCACCTCAGTGTGTGCCTTCCAATAGTAAGGAAAGGAGTTGCCCTCATTTTGCCAGAACTGCTACTGCTGCAGTACAGGTTATAAGAATAGATGAAAGTGAAAAGAGTCCTTAAACGGTGTGGGGGGACCAAGATCTAACAAAGGTATTGTTTTCTGTATTTTACACCTGAAGACTGAAAAAAATGGCTGATACATTCTTATTAAATATGCACTATGCCAACGAAAGCTGATACATTATTATTAAATACGCACTTTGCCAATGAAAGGAGACTCATTACTTCCAAATGATAATGTCATTCCAAAAACATCTGAGTCCATCCAGAGATAACAAATCCAGAGTCAAGCTGTCACCTCATCTCTCTTGTGTCCAAGGCAAACATCTCTAAATGGTCACTACATTCATCCCTCTCAATACAGATACTGTCTCAGAACCCTTCCACAATGCAATCCAGGGTTCAACACCAGCACCAATTGCAGTTAGTATCTAAGATGAAACTCTAGTCTCTGCCTCTGGAAACAGAGTTGGCATCCATTACTAATAAGGGGTCTCTAAAACCTGTTTACTTTTGCAGCTAAAAAAGAACTTCTCAACATAGCTTGAATGATACCATATCTCTTTCATCAAAACAGAGTATTTCTGCAACTGAGACAAAGTTAGAGATCTCAAATTGACAAGAACAGGTTGTACTTTTAAAGACAGTAATTGATACAGAATTCTTTCCTCTCTGCTGAGTGTGGCGCACGTCACTACAGAGGACAGGGGCAGAGACCCACGTGTTTATTTTGAATATTACCACCAAATGACTTGTGCATATCTCTGCCTGTTTAGCAACAGTAAGTTTCCTGTACACAGTTACACAAGAAATACTGAACCTTTCTTTCCCCTATCATGAAAGAAGAGTATAATTGTAAAATCATATACTTTATAGCATATTTTTCCTGAAGAAATGGAAATAAAGTGTGGAGATATTTTAAATAATGTCCATCAACAATTTTTAGTTCACTGATAACACGTAAGTAAATATCAGCGAGTTGATTCAAAAGAAGAGAGTATATTCATTACTATTTCAAAAGGGATCCCTCTAGGAGTTACCAATCCTCAAAGAAGAAGGGAAAAATTAACCATGCAGATTTGGATTGGAATCGGACGTAATGATACAGGCATAGTTTTCAAAATATTAATACATAAAAGGATGAATGAAGAAATACATGGAGAGATGTGTGCTGTTGTTGATGATAATGTTGTGTGCATCCATAGATATTTATATTTTCTAACTGTCTCCTGAGAGTGCCTAGGAGCAATGAAACCTTAAGTGTAACGATCATGCTAGCAGCCGATTTTGATTTCTAAATGCCACTCATGCTCCACTCAATGGAGATAGAGCTACTTAGAAAAAAAGTGGATTCTAGAGTTGGGGCCAGCAAAGTCCAAGATGAGCTCGGGACACCTTGAGGTTCCAGAAAGTAACAAGTGCTCAAAAAGTGATGGGAACATGTCAAAGGATAGAGGAAGTAGTTAGAAAGAGGTCCTTCTGGCCCAAACTGGCCAATGTGAACACAAATTTTAAGACTCCATGAGTCTATACTAAAACTGGCAAAAAGAGAGATGGAGCTAGACAGAAAAAATAGGAAGGAAAAAGCATTTTCTTACAACTAATAAACACAGAAGGAATGTAGTCAGTAAATCACTGTTTGTCAACCACTGTAATATAAACAATTCAAGGAAAACCTGTAAGTGGATGTGAAAATCAGCGTACGAGTCTCTCAACAGGATATTAACACAACCTCCACAAAGCCCCTCTACCCCAACAAGATACAAGAAAAAAGGAGAAAAGAGGACCTGCACAGCAGAGAAATCTGGCAGACAGGCCTCAACCAAGCAGTCCAAGCTAGCATCACCAATAAAAGGACAAAGTGACATCACGTGACTCTTGACAGGATGCACTGAGGAGGACACACCATCTCTTCTCCTACCCAGAATGTATGACCGGAATCCATACCAAATTGAGACAGGTTATACAAAAGACCTAGCTTGCATTCTGCAAAAGTATCAGTAGCAAGGAAGACAAAACCGAGGCACTGCTCTACAGGAAAGGAAACTAAAGATATAGGACAACGAAATAAAACCTATGATCTGGGATTTGTTCTTGCTATCATAGACATTCAGTTCAGTTGCTCAGTCGTGTCCATGAATCGCAGCACGACCCCATGAATCACAGCACGCCAGGCCTCCCTGTTTATCACCATCTCCCGGAGTTCACTCAGACTCATGTCCATCGAGTCCGTGATGCCATCCAACCATCTCATCCTCTGTCGTCCCCTTCTCCTTCTGCACCCAACCCCTCCCAGCATCAGAGTCTTTTCCAAGGAGTCAACTCTTCACATGAGGTGGCCAAAGTACTGGAGTTTCAGCTTTAGCATCATTCCTTCCAAAGAAATCCCAGGGTTGATCTCCTTCAGAATGGACTGGTTGAATCTCCTTGCAGTCCAAAGGATTCTCAAAAGTCTTCTCCAACACCACGGTTCAAAAGCATCAATTCTTCAGTGCTCAGCCTTCTTCACAGTCCAACTCTCACATCTACACATGACCACAGGAAAAACCATAGCCTTGACTAGACGGACCTTAGTCGGCAAAGTAACGTCTCTGCTTTTGAATATACTATCTAGGTTGGTCATAACTTTTCTTCTAAGGAGTAAGCATCTTTTAATTTCATGGCTGCAGTCACCATCTGCAGTGATTTTGGAGCCCCCAAAATGAAGTCTGCCACTGTTTCCACTGTTTCCCCATCTATTTCCCATGAAGTGATGGGACCAGATGCCATGATCTTCATTTTCTCAATGTTGAGCTTTCAGCCAACTTTTTCACTCTCCTCTTTCACTTTCATCAAGAGGCTTTTTAGTTCCTCTTCACTTTCTGCCATAAGGGTGGTGTCATCTGCATATCTGAGGTTACTGATATTTCTCCTGGAAATCTTGATTCCAGCTTGTGTTTCTTCCAGTCCAGCATTTCTCATGATGTACATATGCTCAAAAATCTGACTAAATGCTGTAGACGAGACAACAGTATCCTACCAATGTGTATTCCCTGATTTAGATAACTGGACTGCAGTTACATAACTGCTGCTGCTAAGTCGCTTCAGTAGTGTCCGACTCTGTGTGACCCCATAGACGGCAGCCCACCTGGCTGTCCCATCCCTGGGATTTTCCAGGCAAGAATACTGGAATGGATTGCATTTCCTTCTCCAATGCATGAAAGTGAAAGTGAAGTCATGTCCAACTCCTAGCGATCCCGTGGACTGCAGCCTACCAGGCTCTTCCATCCATGGGACCTTCCCAGCAAGAGTACTAGAGTGGGTTGCCATTGCCTTCCCCGAGTTATATAATAGAATGTCTTATTNGATTGCATTTCCTTCTCCATTTCGTGTCCAACTCCTAGTGATTCTGTGGACTGCAGCCTACCAGGCTCTTCCATCCATGGGACCTTCCCGGCAAAAGTACTGGAGTGGGTTGCCATTGCCTTCCCCGAGTTATATAATAGAATGTCTTATTCCTAAGAAATACACACTGATTAATTTAGGAACAGGGGGTAGAGACAGAAAAGGATAAAGCAGATGTTAATATTGAGGGAATCTGGGTAGAGATTGTAGAGGAATTCATTGATATAAGTCTGATATTATGTCAAAATAAAAAATAAACAGAAAAAAGAGCATCTTCTATTGCTTTTCCTAAAACNACAGAAAAGGATAAAGCAGATGTTAATATTGAGGGAATCTGGGTACAGATTGTAGAGGAATTCATTGATGTAAGTCTGATATTATGTCAAAATAAAAAATAAACAGAAAAAAGAGCGTCTTCTATTGCTTTTCCTAAAACTAAATGCCTTTCCAGGTGAATCCATTTGCCATTCTGCAATTTTAGTTGGTAGGAGAATATTATCTTCACTAAGTAAAATTCTGCTTTACCAAGTGGCCTAGTTTAGGAATGGAAGACAGTGTTAATTCATTCTAGTAAACTCTGACTCAGACTTTTCAGCAATGACACACTAACTAAAGCTAGAGAAAACAGAGAATGACTGATTTACACAAAGGCCACTGAGGATACACAACTTTTGTGACTACACGCCTCAGTCTCCAAATCATAACACTCCCGAGATGAACACATATTTACAGAGGACTGTACAAAATAAAGGTTACTGGCAACAGAGGGCTTAACTCTCCTGCCTTCACCGCATTTGGAGAATTGCATTTGTTATCTCAAAGCAGAAACAGGACCTTGCATTTAACCCAGACAACTATTAGAGAAACTCACTCACCACCAAATGAGAGGTGAGCACGATGCAAGAACGAGCTTCTACACGAGATGCCTGGCATCATAAGGTTTGGGAATAGGACAAATCTCTACCCCAGTCATCTTCTTTGGGGTCTCTATCATAGCCAGAGGTACTGGTGGAAATCTACGGAAGTGATTTTCACTGTCGCAAAGATCGAGGTGGGGACCAGGGATGCCAGAAGCCCCACACTGCACAAAGTCTTGGATAGTGAAGGATTATTCGACTTTTGGGATAACTTTCCCATATCATTCCAGACATTAGTAAAGATAAAATAACACACTTTTAATAAGTACCCGAGAGCAGACTCTCTATTTTACATATAAACACTAAGGGGGTTTGGGGAGTTGCAATTTAAATACATACAGATTACACACCCATTTTCTCAGCAGAATTCCTCACCACAGCATAAAGGTGAAAGCAAGCCAAACGTCCATTAATGGAGAAATGGGTAAACAAAATATGGTATACACTTCTACACATACAGTAGAATAGCATTTAGCTTTAAAAAGAAAGGAATCCTGACACAAGCTACAAGCATACAGACAATCCTGAAGGACACGGTGTTTACTCATTTGCTTACACAGAAAGATAAATGCTGCGTGATTCCGCTTACATGGGGCACACAGAGTTGTCAAATGCATAGAAACAGAAAGTAGAAGGGGGCAACCAGGAACTGGGTGAGGGGGAGGGAGGGTGGTTTAGTAGCTACAGTTCTAGTTTGGGAAGAGGAGAAAGTTCTGGAGGTGGGACAGTGGTGATGGCTGCGCGACCGCATGCGTGTACTTAACACCACAGGAAAGTATACTTCAAAACAGTGACAACGGTTAACTGTACGCTATGTATATTTTACCACAATAAAAAAAAATACATACACACAGATGTGTGTAGATCAAAGGAAGACTGCAGTCTTTTTGTGCCATATCATAACCACAATCTGCTCACCACCCTGGAAAACGCAACTCTGGAGGGCGATGCCTGAATCCACAGCACTGCCCACGTGGGCCCAGCAGACAAGGAGCTGGTGTAACCATGGCAATAAACATCACAGCGTCTTCTAATGTTGCCGTGCCTAAGCGTTTACACACTGATCCATCCATTTTTTAAATAAATGATCTCCTTATTGTTCTTCTATTCCATGACAGTACAATATCCACCACTGGGTGCATATGTATTGGGTTGGTCAGAAAGTTGATTCCGGTTCTTCCGTAAACCAGCTTATGGAGAAACCTAAAGGAACTTTCTGGCCAAACCAATATATAAAAGTTAGCTGTGAATTTTGTTTCATGATAGTATTGATGGCATTTCACAGTATTTCTTATAAAAACCAAGGTGAGTGTGCTTGGCTCTGATGTGGGCGGGATCTACAGTTCCGTCCTTAGGGAACAAAAAGCAGTAGGAACAGGGTAACTGCTGACAACTCTGCTGAGGACGAGACTCACTTGGTCCCTATGGATTTAATATAAACATCCTTTCATCGGAATGAAAGTTCTTACAGTCAAAGCCTCGCAGGACTTTGCCCACTCCTCTGAAAAGGAAGCAATCTGACGGAAAACTAGAAAACCCCTGACTCTTCTTAGTGATAAAACCCACATGCACACTTAAAATAATCAAATTCATGCCTGGTAATAAACTCAGACAGAGATGAGGTGAACCGGGGAACATTATTTTCAGGCATGAGAATCACTGCGTCATGTCAAAAGAGATTAGAATCTGACTGAGAAGGGCACGGGGTGTCAACTGCAATTACACATCTACTGTTTCTCTATTGGGATCATCCCTTTTTCTATCTCAACACTGGGAACATGATTAATATTTTACATACTGTCCAAAAGCAGAATGTGACTTACCAGAAACCGTACTGAACANAGTCTCCAAATCATAACACTCCCGAGATGAACACATATTTACAGAGGACTGTACAAAATAAAGGTTACTGGCAACAGAGGGCTTAACTCTCCTGCCTTCACCGCATTTGGAGAATTGCATTTGTTATCTCAAAGCAGAAACAGGACCTTGCATTTAACCCAGACAACTATTAGAGAAACTCACTCACCACCAAATGAGAGGTGAGCACGATGCAAGAACGAGCTTCTACACGAGATGCCTGGCATCATAAGGTTTGGGAATAGGACAAATCTCTACCCCAGTCATCTTCTTTGGGGTCCCTATCATAGCCAGAGGTACTGGTGGAAATCTACGGAAGTGATTTTCACTGTCGCAAAGATCGAGGTGGGGACCAGGGATGCCAGAAGCCCCACACTGCACAAAGTCTTGGATAGTGAAGGATTATTCGACTTTTGGGATAACTTTCCCATATCATTCCAGACATTAGTAAAGATAAAATAACACACTTTTAATAAGTACCCGAGAGCAGACTCTCTATTTTACATATAAACACTAAGGGGGTTTGGGGAGTTGCAATTTAAATACATACAGATTACACACCCATTTTCTCAGCAGAATTCCTCACCACAGCATAAAGGTGAAAGCAAGCCAAACGTCCATTAATGGAGAAATGGGTAAACAAAATATGGTATACACTTCTACACATACAGTAGAATAGCATTTAGCTTTAAAAAGAAAGGAATCCTGACACAAGCTACAAGCATACAGACAATCCTGAAGGACACGGTGTTTACTCATTTGCTTACACAGAAAGATAAATGCTGTGTGATTCCACTTATATGGGGCACACAGAGTTGTCAAATGCATAGAAACAGAAAGTAGAAGGGGGCAACCAGGAACTGGGTGAGGGGGAGGGAGGGTGGTTTAGTAGCTACAGTTCTAGTTTGGGAAGAGGAGAAAGTTCTGGAGGTGGGACAGTGGTGATGGCTGCGCGACCGCATGCGTGTACTTAACACCACAGGAAAGTATACTTCAAAACAGTGACAACGGTTAACTGTACGCTATGTATATTTTACCACAATAAAAAAAAATACATACACACAGATGTGTGTAGATCAAAGGAAGACTGCAGTCTTTTTGTGCCATATCATAACCACAATCTGCTCACCACCCTGGAAAACGCAACTCTGGAGGGCGATGCCTGAATCCACAGCACTGCCCACGTGGGCCCAGCAGACAAGGAGCTGGTGTAACCATGGCAATAAACATCACAGCATCTTCTAATGTTGCCGTGCCTAAGCGTTTACACACTGATCCATCCATTTTTTAAATAAATGATCTCCTTATTGTTCTTCTATTCCATGACAGTACAATATCCACCACTGGGTGCATATGTATTGGGTTGGTCAGAAAGTTGATTCCGGTTCTTCCGTAAACCAGCTTATGGAGAAACCTAAAGGAACTTTCTGGCCAAACCAAAGTATAAAAGTTAGCTGTGAATTTTGTTTCATGATAGTATTGATGGCATTTCACAGTATTTCTTATAAAAACCAAGGTGAGTGTGCTTGGCTCTGATGTGGGCGGGATCTACAGTTCCGTCCTTAGGGAACAAAAAGCAGTAGGAACAGGGTAACTGCTGACAACTCTGCTGAGGACGAGACTCACTTGGTCCCTATGGATTTAATATAAACATCCTTTCATCGGAATGAAAGTTCTTACAGTCAAAGCCTCGCAGGACTTTGCCCACTCCTCTGAAAAGGAAGCAATCTGACGGAAAACTAGAAAACCCCTGACTCTTCTTAGTGATAAAACCCACATGCACACTTAAAATAATCAAATTCATGCCTGGTAATAAACTCAGACAGAGATGAGGTGAACCGGGGAACATTATTTTCAGGCATGAGAATCACTGCGTCATGTCAAAAGAGATTAGAATCTGACTGAGAAGGGCACGGGGTGTCAACTGCAATTACACATCTACTGTTTCTCTATTGGGATCATCCCTTTTTCTATCTCAACACTGGGAACATGATTAATATTTTACATACTGTCCAAAAGCAGAATGTGACTTACCAGAAACCGTACTGAACACTTCAAATACAGATCCCCGCTTTGCCAAGAGAAAATCCTGCCCAGCTGTACATTGCTCATTTGCAAAACATAAGAGCAATGAAATTCCATTACTTAGAGAAACTGGCTGTTCCACCAAACCCTTGGCAACAGAAGCTGTACTTATCTTTTGGAACAATAGTCTCAGAAAATGTATTCCCTCTCTCTCTTCACAGAAGACGGTAAAGGATGCATTTGAACTCTTGCAATAGTGTCCTGCCCAAGCAAATTCCTGGAAGGGAAAATCCACTCCGCTGACCTGGGAAGTAGGAAGATTGATCCTAAAACGTGCAGCAGAAAGAGTTCCAAGTTTAAGAACTCTTTAAAAAGTCAAGGAGGATGTAGCATGGTTAAGAATGTCCTTGAAACAAGATCAAGTATCCTTTTAGTAAGTTTTCACACTGCATCCCCTCCTTCTAAACAGTAACTCTTATACCATAACTTGTTTAGTTTGCTTTCTTGGGGAGTTATAACCATCTATTTTCCTGAGGATATAAACTGCCCTGAACTGTGCTGCTTTGAACATCGCAGAAATCATCCAAATTAGACCAGAAAAGCAAGATTCTTTCTCTTCCCAGGGTTCCCTTCCCAGAAGCATGTGGCCTCTTTTCTGTTGGTTAAGTGAGCCTCCCTTGTGGCTTATCCCATGGCCAGAGCTTCCAGTCAGTCCAACGTTTGAAACAGGCCAGAAATACGCTCAAGAAGTATGGATACTATGCAAATGTGTTTGGAACACAGAACATCCAGTGGTCATAGGACCATTTTTCTAGTTTCCTATTTAATGTGCTATATTATGGCAACAGCACATGGGCGCGCTTTTTGTGGGCTTCAACGTCTCATCCTGGATTCTCACATTTAAGTTTTTTCCCCTCATAGAAAATCCAACAAATTGAGCCCACGTAGTCACCCATTAAAAAGAACAATCAAAATAGTCAAAATCACAAACAAAAAATAGTCGCATATCAAACTTTGCAATGAGAGCCCACACAGGCAGGCCACACAAACAACTCTTTCCCTTTCAGCAGCTCGGGGCAGGCCAGGACACTGACCCTATTCCCAAGGGTTCTACGATTGGGCAGAAGTAGCTACCTCCCCCAGCAGAAAACTAGAAACCTCCTACACCGAGGTTTAAAATGATGAGTGAAGAACTGCAAATGAGAACAGTGGTGATAAGTGATCCTCCTGAAAATCAATCTTGGTCTGCAAACCCTTAAGTCAAGCAACTGGTACTAACTGACAACAGGCAAGACACAGAAAAGGGGGAATGATACATACGGAGAAATCATTGTGCACCGTGAGCTCCGAGGACATGAGAGTGATCCCGAAGCCGACACAATTACCCCCTGGTCGCCAACCTGAACAGAGTCCCCATTTGCACAACAGGGACTGCTCATCTGGTTCTAACTAACACACAGTTCCCCAGAGGTTTTCACACGAAGCTCCAGCTGAAGCACACAGAACAGATGCAGAGCCGCATGAAAAGCGCCAAATCGTCCACAGCCACGCATACCTGGGCTTCTCTATACTGAATATAAACAAAACTTAACACCAAAGCACTCAACACCCAATGTGGTCCCACACAATCAGAGAAATCTGTCTCCCGCCCAAACAGCCACCAGTTGAGGCCTCCCTCCCCAAGAAACATTTAGCCTCGAGCCGGATGAAGACTGCATGGCATTCTGCCTATAAAAGACCCTGGCGGTGTTCACATACCTCAATAATCCTGTCGTGAATCTGCAGGCCTCCGTCCTTGGCTGCAGGCCCACTGTCAACTATTTTGGATACAAAGATTCCTTCACTGGACGATCCATCTTGGTTGTCCTTTGGGTTAAAAAAACAAAGGCATGAATGCTAGGCATTAAGTTGATCATGAAAATCAAGCCAACACTCTTAAAACAGTAATGGACTCTTGCTGGTGTCACCAATGGCAACGGGGTAGAAGTCAGCTGTTTCCCCTCATATCTGTTTTAAACTAAAATTAACACATGGTAAAATAATTTGAGTCAGACCAAAAGGTATAAAATGGTAAGTCCCTTCCATCTCTAACCCACAGTCCTTCTATCCCTTTGTAGCATCAGTTGGCAGTTAATCCATCCTGTCTAAAACATTTTTTCTTTGGCCAGGCCACACAACATGTGGGATCTCAGTTCTCTGACCAGGGATGGAGCCTCTGCCATCTTAACCACTGGACCACCAGGAAGTCCCTTTCCAAAACATTTAAATGTATCACCTTCCTAAGTGAAAGCCTTAGTCTTTCAGTCATGTTCAACTCTTAGCAACCCCATGGACTACAGCCCACCAGGTTCCTCTGTCCATGGGATTTCCTAGGAAAGAGTACTGGAGTGGGTTGTAATGTCCTTCTCCAAGAGATCTACCTGACCCAGGGACTGAACCCACGTCTCCTGCATTGCAGGTAGAATCTTCATGACCTGAGCCACCAGGGAAGCCCATCTAAACATATATCTATTCCTTTCTTATACACATAAATGGGATTATGCTCCACTCAACCTCTTTCACTTAACTTTAAAAATGTTAGAAATTTTTCACCATCTGACCCACCATCACCCTCATTTCCTTAAGTGACTAGACAATCAATTCTCACACAGGAGTAATTAGTACTGTTTCCAGTCGTTGCTTCCCTGCTGGCTGAGATGGTAAAGAATCTGCCTGCAATGCAGAAGACCTGGGTTCATGGACAGATAAGTCTGGAGGGCTCCAGTCCATGGGGTTGCAAAGAGTCAGACACAACTGAGCTACTAACACTAGTTAGTCGCTATTAGAGACTGTATCACCTCCAATACCTTTCTACCTGTATTTTAAAATAAATACCTTCGCTAGTATATATTGCTACAAATCCCTAGCAATGGAACTGCTGGGTTGACAGTATGCATATTTTATTGATGTTGCCAAATTACCCTTCAGAGAACCTGTACTGATAGCTCATTCAACAAAGTACATTCTCATATCTTTACAAGCACAAGTATATATTAAAATTTTAAATTCAATAATCTGATGGTGAAAATAGGCTTTTTATTTTTGTTGTGATTTGCATCAGAAAACCCCACCACGCACCAGCCCCCACCTTTTCAATCCTAATGAATTCTGATCTCCAATCTCTTTGAATCCCTTTAGATCTTTCAAACTCCAGTCTGAAAGTCTCTGGGAAAGAAGACAGCTCACTGCTCAAAGTCTTTCCTTTATTTAAAATAAAAAAGCTTCAACAAACTCTTTAAAAAAACAAAACAAACAAACAAAAAAACCCCTCACAGCTTGTTCATGAACTTCTTTCCAAACAGCATTGGGATGAATACTTTCCAAGAGCGTGGATTAAATTTCTCGTGATTAACAGATGGATTTAGAAATGAAACGGCAAAAGCACGTGTTGTTTCTGAACAAAAGGATTTAGGAAGTAAATTCAGGATGTTCCACAAAAAACTCCCAAATCCACCATCCTGGTGATTTCCCTGCTATAACGCCGTAAGAACATCTACTTCAGTAATCATTTCTCTATACAAATACATCAAATTTGTGAAATACAAATACATCAAATGCAAATACATCAAAATTCCATTTGTTAAAAAAATTAAACAAACCTCAAACCCTATATTCTAAAGAAGGAGAGAGATGACTTTGAAGTCTACCCCCTGAAGTCTAACAACAGGAAACCACGGTGGGAAAACACACACTCGCCAACTCTGCTCTCCCCTCCCTGCCCCGGTGCTCACAAAGTCGCACACACAACACTATATAATAATAGGACGCAAAAGAAACTAAAATCACAATGTAAAATGAGCATTAAGTGTTTTTCCCAACATCTATCCCCACAAGACAAAGATAAATCTCCCACTGTCATTTGGGTTCCCTCAACACTCTTCCAGGGGGGTGGATCAGTAAGACCGCAGGTGCTGAGCTGGATCAGCCGGCCCACAAAGATACTACTGCCCAGCATCGCAGCCCTTCCCTCAGGTCTATCGCACACTAACCCTTTTCCGCCTGAATTTCTTTGAGACTTCTCTCTCTCACACAGCCACTACTAAGGACGCACGAGTCGCAAGCATATCTCAGATACAAGCCCAGAGTAGTGCAACAGCTTCAATTTACTGAGTACACACCAGGTACCAGGTATGTGGAGCTTCCCAGGTGGCTCACTGGTAAAGAATCGTCAGCTAAAATAGGAGACAGTTTTGATCCCTGGGTCGGGAATATCCTCTGGAAAGCAAAATGGCAACCCACTCCAGCACTCTTGCCTGGGAAATCCCATGGACAGAGGAGCCTGATGGGCTACAATCCAGGGGGTCGCAAAGTCAGCTAAAATACAACAGCCAGGTACATAATGAGTGTTCTCTGTCCATCGTTTAATCCTTATAAGAGCCACAAGAGGTAAGTAGTATAAGTATCCATTTCAAAGATTAAAGAAATCTGAGACAGAGAGGTTAAGTGACCTACTCAAGGTCATACAGCTAAAAAGTGGCAAAGGTCTGTTTCCAACTAAGGATAGGCTGATTCTCTTACACAAACACCTTGTGCAACATTGTCTCCCATTGAGAAAATTTTCAAAAATACACATAAATTCAGAAATACAGCATTCCAGGCTATGAAATATTCCACCAGAGGACCCTGAAGAGTCTCAATTGACCACAGAGGGTTTATGGACAAGCTTAAGTTCCGTAAGAGGTGACGTCAATACATCAAATGAAAAGAGATCTGTGCTTACTCTGATTGAACTGCTTTGCATTTCTCGGTTGGGGAGGAATGAGGAGATGGGGGCTGAGATTTTGGTTTTGGCTGGTTTTGCAGAATAATACATTTGAACAGAAGTAATTTATCTTAAGGTGCATCAGAAAGTCCCAGCATCAGAGAGGGACAGGAAAGAGTAAACACCAAAATGAGGTCATATGAAGACTGTGATAAGGGATGGGAACAGAATGTAAAAAAAACATAGAAAGCACAAAATCAGAGAAAACCAAATGCAGAACATTCCTGATCCTCTTAGAACACATCTCTCTATTCTTTGTTTGGTGGCTCCTCTCCTAACACATTTTAAGGTAGNTTCATTTCTGCAGACTGAAACAAAGATTCATTTCTGTCACTTACTCAATATAGAAAATAGAGTATATAAATATAAAAGCCAGTCTCTATCAAGATATTGTACTTAACAAAAAAATCAGCAGAGTCTCATTAATGATAACCATTTACTTACTTAAAAAAAAATCCAATCCACAGTACCCCATTCAGAGCATCTAGCCTCCCTGGTAGCTCAGTCAGTAAAGAATCTGCCTGCAATGCAGGAGAGACCCAGGTTCAGTTCCTGAGTCAGGAAAATCCACTGGAGAAGGGAATGGCTACCCACTCCAGTATTCTGGCCTAGAGAATTCCATGGACTATATAGTCCATGGGGTCAAAGAGAGTCAGGCACGACTGAGCGACCGTCACTTTCATCAATGCTATCAATCTTTATCATTAATTTGAACCAACGACTTTCAAATTAAAGAGACTAAAACTTGTAGAATCACCCTAATAGTTTGGAGATGTAAATGCAGCGTTTTGCTAACTGAAACAGTTTATATCTTCCTGCCTTGGAAATGGAGAAGGTTGCTAAGTCCACATCTTGCTTTGTTATCTTAGAGAGCTGAAAAAGAAATACACAGGAATTTGAGTGAGTTATGAGTGAGTTATCATACACAGCTTACATTGCTGGCTTTCATAACTAATCAATGATAGAAACTGCCAGGTCACAGTAATCTAAGGCAGATAGCTCTGGCTGGACAACCTCAAATGATGCAAAAAGGAGAATATACAGCTAAATGATTAAAACAGACTCGTTTTAAAATCTACTGTGTGATAACTATTTATTTTAAAAATTAAAAATAAAGAAATCATATTACATTAACAACAATAACAGCTAACTTTTACTAGCTCTTTATAATGTGTTGGAAATTATACTGAGCACTTAAGTGCTTTATTTTGTGTAATAATCCAATCTTATCAACTGGCACTATTACCATTCTCAAGATAGAGGTGGGAAGATTGGGAGGATTAAAAAAGCTTGTCAAAGAGCTAGTAAGAGGTCACCGGCATTTAAACCCAAGATCTCCTAGATTCTAGACCTCAACTCTCCACACTAACATCCTTCTCATGTGGAATGTAGACCAGCCCCATGTAGGCTGGCAACATCTTAGGTCCCACCCAAGTTGATTCCCTTGATGGCATTCCAAAAAGTTCCACACAGAAACTCATTATAGGAGGTCTTGGCCAGGAAACCAGTATCAGAACAAAACTCTCAACTCTTTATTGAACTATTCATCTCCAAAAGATCCAACCTGAGATATCCAGAGACACCTAGGTCTGGTCCCAAACTCAGAGATCTCTTTCCAGGGACAATGGAGACCAACTGAGACAATGCCTGAAACAACAGCATTTAGCCAAATAGCAATCTGCAAAGACTGATCAAGTTAACAGTCAAGTTAACCCCCTAACCTTCCTTGCCAGATGCAATCCACTGCAGGNCAACTGAGACAATGCCTGAAACAACAGCATTTAGCCAAATAGCAATCTGCAAAGACTGATCAAGTTAACAGTCAAGTTAACCCCCTAACCTTCCTTGCCAGATGCAATCCACTGCAGGGGATAAGAGAGCATGTTCTCTTTTTCTAGAAGTGTGTTGACCCAGTCTGTTGTCCAGCAGGTTTACACACTGGCTTTAGGTGACACTGCCTCTTTTAGGACTAATTTACAGAACTGAGCCACCACATGGAAGTTTCAATACATGATGCGGGGAGTGATGACGGAGAAGAGAAACACTCTGGCTAGACTGAATTACTTTCATTTCTTTAAGTCTCAAAGGTCAGTTCATTTTCTCCAACACCCTGAGCTCCATTCTGATTTTTCCTTTCTACTTCTTTCCCCCTAAGCAACCTGAACTATTTTTGTTTACTTTCTGATTCTTCAGAAGAAATGTGAATAGAGAATTTTAACAGGAGGCTTCACATAACACCACGTTAACAGATTAACTTTAATTTCTGATTAATGATTTAATCTGTTCCTGGGTTCAAAGTGTATCAGGATAGAGGGTATTTAAATGATTCTCATTCAGTTATACTCCACCCAGTAAAGCAAAGAAAGTGAAAGTGTCAGTCATTCAGTCATGTCCAACTCTTTGTGACCCCATGGACTATAGCTCTCCAGGCACCTCTGTCCATGGGATTCTCTAGGCAAGAATACTGGACGAGGTTGCCATTCCCTTCTCCAGGGGATCTTCCTAAACCAGGGACTGAATTTGGGCCTCCAGTACGGGCAGATTCTTTACCATCTGAGACACAAAGATCTCAAGAGATGGACAAATGGAATAAGGACAAAGGCTCTCATCAAGATTGCTTTCCCAGCTGTTCACAGATGTTACATTCGTAAGTAACATCATTCATCTAAAGGAAAATTTAGTTAATATCGCTCTGTCTTGGTAGTTTATCATGACCCATGCTTTGAAACTTTCTCAGTATCTTGGTATAAAATCAAAGATGGGAAAGAGCTCTCTTTCACATAAACAACTGAGTAACGAAAACATCAGGCTTTTGAGGCAGGTATTGTATCAAAGCTCTGTACCTGGGAAACTGAGGCTCTGAGAATTGCATACCCTTGCTGAAGATCACGTGGTGCCAAGAGGGAGGGGCGGGGTTGGAACCCAACCCAACAGCCAAGTTCTTGCTACTGTGCTGGTAAACGTGTGCACCCTACCCTAAACCCCTTTGTCTCAAAATACTCAGCCTTCACTTAAAAAGTCAAGAAGGATCAGACATTTAATTCATTTTCTAATTAGAGTTTTAAGCAAGGCTTCTTTGGACTATGCACCAACAGTGGCAAAGATCAGAGTTTCTATTATACCCTGAAGGGTGTCATAAGAATACTGTGCCCTTCACAGGAACAGGGTAATGGTTAAGATCCTGGACTTAGGAGTTAGAACGTGATTTTAGTTTTCTCCTTCCGAGGAGGAGGAGAATAATGTCTTCTTCTGAAACATGAATGAGATGGGACTATCCCTACCCAGTGCCTCTGTACAGGGCTTGGCCAATAGCAAGGACTCCAGACACGAGCCAAGCACAGCACCATGGTACTCTTTGACCACATAAATGACTGCTACAAAACCCCGGAAATGGAGAATGTCTAATCCTAAATTAACTTAGTCTACAGCAAGTCTGGGAGAGCTGAGGCCTGCAGTTAAGCAAATAAAGACAGTTATGTGTTCATCACAACATCTGGCCATCAAATGGGAACTATATCCACGTACACATTTCTCCTCTTCCCAAGTCTGGAGAAAAAGCGGCACGGTGTTAGAGGGCTGCTGAAGGGCCAGGAGGCAGATTTTATCCTGGAGGCAGTGGGAGAAAGACCTGATGCAGACAAGGGGAGCAGCTCAGCCTGAAGCTGGAGCTTCAGGGCCGTGGAGATAGGACGGGCAGAGGGTACTGATCACGGCTAGGGCGTGAGGAGGGAACTCAGACAAAGGACATCCCCAGGCGTGGAGGGAGATGTCCTCATGACAGGGCAGAAGGGACATCAAGTCAAAGCAAGTGCGGACTTGGATACGGACAGTGGAGGGAGGGGCTGTGAACAGAGGACACTGGAGGGCTGCTGAGACACTGGGACTGAGTCTTGACCGGCAGAGAAGAAAGGGGAAGGGAGAGATTAGGAGTGACGTATACACACTATTGACACTGTGGATAAAACAGGTAACTAATGAGAATCCACTGCACAGCACAGGGCAGGGGCGCCCAGCCTCTGGGATCTGACGGCTGATGACCTCATGCGGAGCCGATGAAATAATAACAGACGTGAAGAGCACAATAAATCATATTGAATCGTCTCGAAACCATCCCCAGCCCCCAGTCCCTGGAAAAGATTGTCTTGCACGAAACTGGTCCCTGGTGCCAAAGAGGTCGGGGACTGCTGGCGTAGGGAACTCAGTGCTCTGTGGCGACCTAAATGGCATGGAAATGCAAAAAAAGGGGGGACATATGTGTACATATAGTTGACTCACTTTGCGGTACAACAGGAACAAAGAGCAGCATTGCAAAGCAGCTATATTCCAACAAAAATTTAAAGTGAGAGAACTTGATGGGGGGACAACAAAAATGGAAAAGAGATGGTACCTCCTTGGCAGCTTTTCCTTGAGTTGCCCATTTTATCACTCTTCCTGAACGGCAGTCTTTCCTCCAGAGCCAGGACTTGGGAGGGCGAGAAGCTCTCACTTAGAGCCCTAACTCGGGAATGGGAAACAGAGATGCCTTCATATTCTGGAGTCCAGCCAGCACTGGTTCTGTGGGAAGTGGGCACAAAGCTCTAACAGATGCTCAGCCCCCCATCTCCACCCCAGCATCCAACTCAAGCAGACAGTCAGGCCCCAGTGCCCTGCTGGGTCTCCTCAGAAGCTACTTAGGTCTTTCCGAGGGTGACAGGGCAGACTCAGTAACCTGGGAGAAGGGGGCGTGGCATGAGCCATCCTCAGCAGGTAAGTTACAAGCAGAAATAGAAGCTCCAAGTTCAGGAACATACAATCAGTTCTGCTGAAAATACGCTTGGCTATTATATTCCAGCATGTAACTACCAGATCAGTGTTTAAAAAAAAAAAAAATCCGATTTATAATCTTCTCAATTTAAGGTCTCACTGCACAAGATTAAGAAGAGGGAAATAAAAGTCATGGTGAAAACGCAGAAGTCACAAGTCCTTTGTCAGAAAGACACCATATGGTGGCTGTTCTTGTTTTAAGTCCAAGAATGTGAACTGTCCTTCTACAGCACAGTCCCTCTTCCTCTCCGCATCGCTCTCAAGTCACCGCACTGCTCTCCTCCAAACAACTCGGCCTCAGAAACTTGGATGCCAGCCATCTTCTAATCTATGTGGTGGCCCCCAAACTCCATCCATGCCACCGTCAATGTGGATCCTTTCTACAAACTCCTTTCCGCCCAGGGATGGGTGTTCCTTGATTACTGCCACCGTGGGACTCGCAGCTGAGAACTGGCTTGACTGGAAAGCCGCCTGGCGGGTTGTGAGCACTGTAATTGACTGACCACTCGTCTGAATATCTGGGATGACGCGACACCTCTCAGCCTCAGATTATGCAAAGCTCTCAAAGACTCGCACAGCTGGGAAACAGCTATGTCTGCTGACTAGTGACAAGAGAGGGCAAAAATGTGGAGGGCGGGGCTGGGGGACCAGGAGACAGAGCTGGCTACCAGACATTCTCTCCTAAAGAGATGGGACGCCTTCTCTTTCTTCAAACCGAGATGCTTCTGTCCTCTTCGTCAGTCAAAATATGTTTTTAATGGGGAAGCAGCCTGGACTAAGCCCTCCCTGTAACTGCAACCTCAGTTCTAAAGAAGAGGTTCTTGGAGGAAGAACAGAACAGGAAACTGCTCACGCCTAAGACCAAAGGGAGTAGTGGGATGACGCTTGAAAACAAATTGGAAATGGATGAGATTAACAAAAGTATTAGCAGCATGTACCTGCCATGAGAATAGGGAGGATGAAGAGAGATAGGAGGAAAAGAGATAAAGGGTGTGGGGGGACAGGCAGAAAGGAACAAAGATTTCCTGGAGCCATAGACTAGGAAACATGCATCCATAAGCCAAACAAGATGGTTTTGAAAAATACCCTCAGAAATTAAGTACAGATTGTCAGTGTTGCCCTTGGCCAAAAATATACCCATATTTTTAGCCTGTTATATTTACTGTTATATTTAAATAACCTGAGAAACCCCCAAGTCTACTTCTCTATTTGCACGAGTTTGATTTCAAGACTGTGTCTCTCGTGTTTATCATCTGCTCATCCGCTTTTCTGGTGAACACCTCCAGGTGACATTTTCACCGAGACAACAAACTAACTTCCACTTGATGGACTGCAAGGTGGTTTCAGTTTTTGAGACGTGACCATCCAGTCATCCAACCCAGAGCATTTCTCCTCCAAATCAGAGACAAAGCAAAGGCTACCCAGCTGTAATGTCCTATGTTCCTGCTTATAGGATGGTGGGAGTTTGGCCTGCCTCCCCTCCGCTTGTTTTTCCAGTGGTCATGTATGGACATGAGAGTTGGACCATAAAAAAGCTGAGCGCTGAAGAACTGATGCTTTTGAACTGTGGTGTTGGAGAAGACTCTTGAGAGTCCGTTGGACTGCAAGGAGATCAAACCAATCAAGCCTGAAGGAAGTCAGTCTTGAATATTCATTGGAAGGACTGATGCTGAAGCTCCAATACTTTGTACACCTGGTGAAAAGAGCCAACTTGGTGGAAAAGACCCTGATGCTGGGAAAGACTGAGGGCAGGAGGAGAAGGGAGTGACAGAGGATGAGATGGCTGGTTCCCATCACCAAATAAATCAATGGACATGAGTTTGAGTAAACTCCAGGAGTTGGTGATGGACAGNAATATTTTTACAAAGAAGCAAACACCATTTCTGAACTCAGAAAGAACCACTTACAAATAGCAACAGAATTGCCAGTTCCTATTATTCAGTTATGATCATGTGAGCCAGTGTAGCTGGGAAACACATTGTAAGCTGAATCCTAGTTTTCTTTATATAGCACTGAAATGAAATGGATGCAACAGCCCACAAGTCATTTCAGCTGAACTGGGACAGCACGGAACAGTCATTCTCCTGATGCTTTTCAGAAACACAAAAGACACTGAACTGTGAACACTCTGATAGACACATTTCAAAGTGTTTGGACATCTGGAACACCTTTCCATACAACTGTCTACTATAAATTCACTTATCTCCAGGAATTCTGAAATGGACAAAACTGTTTCTGGGATTTGGGGCTTTATACAATTTGATCTGGGTGGATCTCGGAGAAACAAAGAGCATACCTCCCGCAAACCTGGAAACAATTTTGTTCACTTGCAGGTCATGGAAAAACTCATTCTTTTTTAAGAATGAGCTAACAAGCTCACTCTTGGTCAGTAATCTGAAAAGTTTTGATGGCTGACAAGACACTCTTTCGATCTTGAATTTATTCACTGAAAACATCTCAGGAGTTCACAGGATACCTGGAGACCAAACTGGTGCCAGGACACAGCCCTGAAGCATGCACACGCGCTCCTTCCTTTACCATCCCTCACAGACAATGAACGGCTCTTCCTGTTATTCAGTCACAGCGCTGAAGAGGCCATGCTGGCGGAGCACCAAAGTGAGAGTCTTGGTACCAGCCCCAGTCTGTCAGGCCAGAGAGGGAGGGCCTTCCACAGGTGATGACGGTGGGAGCACAGAAAAGTTATCTAGCCACGAGCAAACCCAAAGTGCCAACAGCAAGGCAAGGGGTAGAAAGTGAAGAGTTGGAAAACCTGCTGGTTACCTAGGTTACCTAGTGATGAGCAACTGGAAAGACTATTCTTAGGGGAAAAAAGAGCAAGGGCAAAGGCCCAGGGGCAGGAAGGAGCACACGGGTCTATTCTCAGAGACCACAGAACCTGGGAAGAGAGACTAAAGCGGAGCACAGCCAGGCAGGACCCAGAGTGTGCTTCACCTTACATCCATCCAAGAGGAACTCACGGCACAGAGGCTTGCAGTTCCCAGGTGGCGCAGTGGCAAAGCATCGACCTGCCGATGCAGGAGATGTGGGTTTGATCCCTGCGTCCGGAAGATCTTGTAGAGGAGGAAATGGCAACCCCCTCCAGTNAGAGGCTTGCAGTTCCCAGGTGGCGCAGTGGCAAAGCATCCACCTGCCGATGCAGGAGATGTGGGTTTGATCCCTGCGTCCAGAAGATCTCGTAGAGGAGGAAATGGCAACCCCCTCCAGTATTCTTGCCTGGAGAATCCCAGGGAAGAGGAGCCTGGCGGGCTATAGTTCATGGCGTTGCAAAGAGTCAAACATGACTTAGTGACTGAGCAGGGTATCGGATTTACATTTCTAAGAGATGATTCCCAGCATGAGGTCACTGGAAGGAAGCAAGATACAGAGAGGGAACAGCTGTGGTCTAGCTAAGAGGTGATGGGGGTTGAGACCAGGGTTGATTTCTGTCCCACAGGAGACAATGACAGTGTCTGGAGATATCTGTGATTGTCACGATGTGGGAATTGCTCCTGGCATCTAGTAGGTAGAGGCCAGGGATGCTGCTCCGCATCTTATAATGCACACAGCGTGTGCGCGTGCACATACAGACACGCACACAACCAAGAATTATTCAGCTCANCCTGGGTGAGCCTCAGAGCCTGTCTCTTATACACATCTAGAGGCCAGGGATGCTGCTCCGCATCTTATAATGCACACAGCGTGTGCGCGTGCACATACAGACACGCACACAACCAAGAATTATTCAGCTCAAGATGCTAACAGTGCTGAGGTCAGGAAATCCTGGTTTGGACCAACATGATGATCTGATGAGGCTGGAGAGCGGTGAACAGACTCAGAAAGTGCTAAGGAAGTAAAATCAACCAGGTTTAATGAAAGACTGAATGTGGGGGTAAAAGAGCAGATGCTACTGAGGGTCAGTCTCAAGTTTCTCAAAAATTCCAAGGAAAGTTATGCCCAGAACCTTCCCTTTCCCAGAAAGTCAAAGAACTTTTTCTTTTTTTTTTTTTTTTTTTTTTTTTTGCTGTGGAATGCCTTTATTCGTAGAATCAAGTGGTTTAAGTCAGGGTGGGAAACTGAGGCTGGGAGCCAAACTCTTTAACATCTTCAAGTATAGTTTCACCAAGTCTGCTGTAGCCTGGATAGGGCTGCAGATTGGTTCAAGATGCCTTTCTGGGCCACGTTACCTATCATACAACTGCTAGGCGCTCTGGGTTTGAGAACTATGCACTGGTCCTTCATAAAATATTCAGGAAGAGATGTTTAGACAATGATCAGTAAAATCATAACTGTGTGAAGAAAAAGAACACATGTTGGTCTACATCTGTACTTGAGCCTAAACTCTCTGTCTAGCTAAGCAGTTACCCAAAATGTGCTAGGTGGCCCAGCATCAGCTGGGAACTTGCCAGAACCTCACGTTCCATACCAGCCCCTGATGGGGCAGAATCTCCAAGGGTGAGATTCAGGAATCTCTTGTTTCATCTCCAGGTAATTCCAATCATATGAAGGTTTGAGAAGACCTGTTCCAGCTCACCTTGCAGAGCAGAAGAAACAATGCCAAACCCTAGCTCTAAACCCTAAATGCTTAAGTGTTTGTTGCTCAGTGGTGTCTGACTCTTTGCAACCCCGT
The DNA here is from genome assembly GCA_006410735.1 of Raphicerus campestris. Classification (NCBI taxonomy): domain Eukaryota; kingdom Metazoa; phylum Chordata; class Mammalia; order Artiodactyla; family Bovidae; genus Raphicerus; species Raphicerus campestris. Next base: position 199,121 of record SJYW01030598.1, on the reverse strand, counting down.
GGACTATAGCCTGCCAGACTCCTCTCTTCAGTGGATATCAAAAACTGCAATCTAAGATTATTTAAATAATGCCAGATCATTTTATGGTACAAGTTCTAAAGCCCTGAAGAAGGGTGTATGGAAAAATCTTCTGAGTGTTTCTTATCTACTTTAGCTCTTAACAGAGAGGTAGGCGATAGGACTTTTAAAAAAATAATAAAAGTTTTGTGCATGCCCGTTTCCAAGGAATATAAATCCTTCTGTCTTTTAGAAGAGAATAAACAGTACCCGGTGGGAGCAGAGAGTCCAGCCAATGAAATAAACAAGCTCTTAAACAGCTTGCAGTGGGAAGGGGTCTGTCTGGCAGATGCAAGAACAGCAAAAGCTTTCCCCCAAGGGTGACTAGGGGTTAACTTTAAGGCAAAAGCAGTGTGCTTTACCCTAAGGCCTGGGCTGAGACGGCCAGGGTCTGAGGCCAGAAAAATGAGTTCAGCTTTCAGGCCAGGCCTTTCTTGGCTGTTCTCAAGCCAGCACTAAGGTCCATGAAAGTCCTGAGCAGCACTCCAACTCCAGAAGGAAACTTTTGTCTGTAAGTTCAGAAAGCAACATCTTGTCCCCAAGCTTAATGCCCCTGATTATCCTCCTGATTCACCCAACAGAACTTCAAAAACATTCATAATTTTGATTCAAGTATCATATTTTTGATTCAGAGAGAGAGTTTACCCAAACACTCCAGAAAGAAAACAGAAAGGCAAGAAGAAATAATAAACCAGCTTAACAATGAATGATGTATAAACTCCGGGGAAGTGAATGGCTTGTTTATAAATAAGCATCACTTAAAACTCCGCAGGAAGTCCAGATGACAGCATAAACAGGAGAAACTCCGGGAACTCCTTTACCCCAAGCCCGGCGCCTGCTTGTAGACAGAGCTTGGCCCCCTGCTTTGGGGACTTGCAGGCTCACACCAGTCTTTTGTACGCCTGTGCGGTCCTGGGTGAGCCTCAGAGCTGTAAATATTTGCCCTACGCCCAGAGCCGGCCAGCTGCTGGGGCTGCAGCTGACAGACAGGCGGGGGGCCAGGACGGGGCGGAGACGAGAGGGGGGAAGTCAGTGTGCGCTATAGGAGAGGGGACTGGGAGAGGGCCAGAGAGGCGAAGTAGACAAGCAGACGCAGGCCCCTGGGGACCCCTCAGGCACACACATTCTCCTCCCCTGCAACAGGCAACCAGAGTGGAAGCAGTATGGCCCAGTTGGTGAAAAGGTGGCCTCTGCAATCAAGAGAAAGCTTGGTTCTCTGTGGGTGACTTGTCCCCTCAGGGAATACGTGATAACACACGTAGACATTTCTGGTGGTCACACCTAGAGGTGGGGGGTGGGCTACTGGAATCCAGTAGGTAGGGGCTAAGGATGCCCCTTAGTGCACAGGACAGCCTCCTATAACAAAGAATTTGGGGGTCCAAAATGTCAAAATGCCCAAGGCTGACAACTGAGGTGGAATCTGAATCCTAGCTCTGTCTCCTGAGTCACCGTTTGACTCTGGACAAGTTCTGTAACCTCTGCCTGCTTCCTCATCTCAGAGGATTACATACAGAATGCATGGAGTGCCTGCTACTGTGGCTGGTACATAATAAACCCTCAGTAAATGGCACTTGTGGTTACACTGAGAAGTGACACGATGCTGGCTAAAGGCTTGGGCAGCTGTGGGTTCAGAACCCAGTTCTGCCACCTCAAAGCCATGACTCGGGGCCAGGGCTGCCCTTCACTGGTCCTAAGTTCTCTTCCTCTGCAAAACGAGAAGCAACCTGCCTCCCTTACTTGATTAAAAAGGAAACAGCTGAGAGGCACAAGAGCTTTAGCATAGGGCCTGGAGCAAGGCAAGCCTCCAGCAGTAGTGGCTGTTGTAATTATACCAACTCCCAGGACAGGGGGATGGCTTACAAGGGAAGGAGGGTAAAGATAATTACAGGCAACACTTGTTGAGCATTTGCTCTCTACAGGGCAACTTGCTAGATCCTTTTCATATGTTCTCTCCCTGAAGCAGGCAAAGAATCTATTTTACATTTAGAGAGATTGAAGCACCTGGGATTAAGCCACAACATTAGCCAAGAGCCCAGACTCAAAAAACAGTTCAAACTCCAGAGGCCTCACTGCCAATTATTACTTTATATTTGGTGGCGGTTCCTTTAATTCTTTCTGGAATTCTTTCAATCCCTGGAGGAATACCACAGGAGGGGCCTGGCAGTGTTTCACTCCCTGTGTCACATCTCTAGGGCCCTACTTTTCAACTTGAGAGAGCTTAAGCAGCCTGCTCAAGGTCAGCCAGCTAGTTGGCAGCAAAGCTCACACTGGAATCCAGCTTTTACTCCAGCGGCCTCTCCTCTGGCAACCTTGCTAACCTAGTCTCCACGGGCTGGGCTGTGGGTTCCTTTGATTCTTTCCGGACCGCCTGAGGGTGCACGGATATAGTTTAACATCGCGTGTGTCAGTATCTTATCTCCTGTCACGTGTAGAGGAACCCTGTTTCCCAACTTTCAAGGAGGTTAAACGACTTGCCCAAGATCATCCATCTGGTCTGTACCATGGCCCCTACAGGGTTCTGACTCAAGAGCCACATTCACCCTTAACTCTGCGCTGCTCTCAATTCCTTTTAGTTTTCCCAGAACCGATGAAGCTGCTGCAGCTATGCTTCACCGAGTTTAAACTGTAAGGACAACAGTTCCCTAGGTGAGACTGATTCACCGACTGGCTCAAAGCGATCTATCTGGCAAGGAGTGTTAGGAGAGGGAGGCAGAGATGCTCCCGGAAGCTCCTGGTAACCCCAAGACCGCAGGGACTGGGAGGCGCCCCAGGGCCAGTAGGGGGTCGGGGCGGACGGCGGGCGCCTACCTTGCCGCCGGGCGGCGCGGCCACGCAGCGGCTAAGCGAGTCAAGGCGCGCGCTGTACTCGGTGAACTTCTTCTGGTAGCGCAAAGCGGTCATCTGCAGCTCCAGCTGTGCGGCGGCCAGCTGCGCCACCAGGGACTTCTCGCGCTTGCCGGCCCGCAGCGCCTCCTTCTTGAGCGCCTTGTGCAGCGCGCCCAGGCGGGCCTGCAGCGCGGCGTTGTGCGCCCGCAGGGACCGTGCACAGCAGTGGCCTCCGGCGCGCTGCTCGCCGTGCGTCAGGGGCAGCCCGCAGCCCTCCTGGCAGCGGCCCACCGGCCGCGCGTCGCACGCGTCGCGCATGTGCGCCTCCACGTCTCGCCGCAGCAGCACCTGGCCGCAGCCCGCGTGGCGGCAGCGCGCGGGCGCGAAGTCGCAGCGCTCGAGGTGCTCGGGCAGCTGTTGCAGCTTGACCACCCGGTCGCAGCCGCGCGCCGCATGCGCGCACTTGATGTCCAGCTTGAGGATGAGGCGCTTGAGCGGCAGGACGTGGTTGAGCTCCTTGGCCGAGAGGCGACCGCGGCAGCGCGCCGGGCAGCTGCCCTCCTGCACCACCCAGGGCAGCACACAGCCGGCGCAGAAGACGTGGCCGCACGGCGTGGTCAGCGGGTCCTCCAGGACCTTGTGGCACAGAGCGCACTTCAGGTCCGGGTCCACGTCGCCGTCGAAGCGGTCCAGCTCGAAGCCCATGGTGGCGGCCGGGGCCCGGGGTCGCCGCCGGGCGGCCGGCCGCCCCCTCCCTCCCAGCGAGGCAGCCCAGACGCGCCGGCAGCGCCGCCCGCTCGCTCGCTGGCTCTCCCCGGACTGAGCCTAATTGCTCCAGACTTCCTCGGAAAATGCCCGAGGAACAGAACTCCTCGGCCGTAATTGCGCGAGCGCGTGCGCAATAACATTCTGCCTCGGCTGCCTCCCGCCCGCCCAACGCAAAAGGGAGGAGAAAGGGAGGGAGGCGGAGGAAAGTGGGAAGAAACAGAAGCTCGCCGAGGGGGCTGGCCCGCCCAAGACGCCAGCCTGAGCCCTTCTCTCGGGAAACTCCACTCCTCTCTCTTGCAGTTTTCGCTACAGGAGACAAAATGCCAGCTGAGAAAGCTCAGGGTTAGCCTCTAAGGATGCTGCAGCCGCCCAGACTAGTTTCCCTGGAACCCTGTCCGGCCCAGACTGCGACGTTTGACTCCACTCCCCGGCCTCCACTTTCCGTGGCTGACTGCAGAGAGATTAGCTGGGGCCCGCTATTTCAGCACTTACGGTCTTTATTTATTTATTTCATTCCAGGGAAAGTTACGGAGCCGGCGGGACGCTCCAGCAACTACAGGTCAGGTTTGAGGTTCAGCGGATCCGAAGTTTGCCAGGCCAAGGTTTCCAGGTGCTGAGAGCGAATGTATGAGGGCCAGTTTTCGGAGATGAGAGGTGCTCACCGTCTGCTGGCTGGCTCCACCCAGTTCACTTAACACCTTTGACTTGTCTGCACTGCACTGTGGTGCTGGGCCCTGCTACATTGGACCCTTTAAAAATCATCAGTACAGTATTGTGAGAGAGCGTCAGCTGTATTTAAAAATTGTTTCCCCCCATTACAAAAGAAGTAACCCTGGTCTTACATTGTTAAAAACTGCACAGTGTAGAACTTCGAGAAGTTCCCCCATAGTCCCCCGCACTCCTGTGCTCCTGTGAACTGTCTTCCTTCAGATTTTTTCCCCCTTTGTATGCACTTTGTATATATTTCCATATTCCAATTGAGGAAACAGGCTGAGAAAAGGCAAAAAAGAAACTACTCCTGAAGACCCTGCAGAGCATTCTTTCTCAAATTTTACTGTGGGTGCAGATTCTGGTCCTGTAGGTCTGGGGTGGCGTCTGAGAACCTGCTTGTGAAAAAGAGCCTCCAAGTGGTGCCGACGCTGTTACTCAGTGGTTTTCCACCTGACTGGGGAGCGGCAGTCCATGAAGCTGGACGTTTTGTTTCTGCTGGGGAGTCGTTTCAAGCAGGGCAGTTTTCAGCGATAGTACTTTGGAATTCCAACTTTCGTGATCAATGCATAGCAACATCCATGGATTTGGTGATTTTTAAAAATTTCTCTTTCTCTACCCCAGGCTCTAGACATGGCTAAGAAACATCTGGCCAGAATTGGTAAGGAAGAAATCCAGCTATGGCATTCTCATTTGGGAAGTGCTGCCAGATCCTGAATAGTGAAGTGGAAAAGTTGAATCTTAGTGTTTAGTGTGGCTCTGGGGTCTGGAAAGTGGGATTACAGCATCCATTTTGTCTAATTGCTTTGACTTCTCTCCTTTCTGCGGCTGAGAAAGGCCCATGACCTTTCTCTTCACTATGTAACTATTTTGCCAGAGTGAGAAGGTTGCCTTGATGTCCAAAAGGATTGCTTGTTTTGAACTGGCCTTTCAAAAGTTGTCACTGATTAGACTTTTTAGGGCCTTGTTAGGTCCCTGGATAGTGTTGTTTCATCTGTGTTGGCGGCATTTGTTTCTATTTGTGGTAGGGACTTTAATTGCTTAAATCAATTAATCCATTCCTTTGCTAGTTCTTGGAATATAATTGGCCTTTGTTCAGATAAGCATGTGCCAGAAATCCTCCATCAGTATATTTATTAAGGGGCCCACAGGTTCTCAGATAATGGGTAAGAAACACATTCTTTCACCAAAGGTGTGTGGGCCTGTCAGTTTCACAGAGTGGACTAGTATCAACAGGGTGATCCTCGTCAAACCAAACTGGTTTTGAGAAACAGGGAAAGCTCATCATGAACCGTGAATGAGAAATTACTGCTTACTTTGGGTATAGGTTTCTCTTAAGACTTGTCCCATCACCCCCGCTGCATTGCCAACTAAGAAGCTGTTGAAATGCTACAGCTGAGGCCACAGAAAAGCTATAGCAGACTGGATTGGCCTCTTTAGGGAAAAGAAAAGTCTGTCTGAACCACTCCTTGTTGGTTAATTTTAGAAGCAAAATTCTTGGAGGTCAGGAAAAAAAAATGCCTCCTAGAATGTCAGAGTTGGCGGATCATGCGTATTATTTAGTGGCTGAATTTAATAGGGGAATTGAGAACCAGAAAGGTTAAGAAAGGAAAAGTTTAAAGGCAAGATTTCTGTTTTCAGGCAAATAATTTTTTGCCCTGGGCATTGTAGGATGGTTAGTAGCATCTCTGACTACTACCTACTAGATGCCAGTAGTATCCCCCGCCCCGCAGCACCCTGCTCAGTGGTATCAACCAGACATTGCCAAAGTCCTGAGGAGGCAAAACTACCCTAGGTTGAGAACCACTGGTTTGGGGGCAGTCTTGGACTCACCGCTAAGGTCAGTCAGTCAGTAATGGTAGCCCATGCCATGCCCTCTGTTGGCTGAGGATTGACTGAATGCAGCATAGTGAGAGGGGTGTGGAATTGAAAAGTTGAGCTGCCACATTAAGAAACATGAATACAAATGGTAAGAAGGTGAACATTTGGTATCACAAGTCATGTGAGAAAAGTAGCTGGTTGTTCTGGTATGGACTAGATACTCAAACATCTGAGAATCATCTGAATGTTTATGAAGGGATGCTTCCTTGTGGACACTTTACAAACAATTTCCTGCAGCTTGGACCATCTCTGCCACCACCCCTTCTTTTCATAGTCTGACTCCGCACTTTCTAACCAAAGTGTGGTCCCAAACCTAACATGCGATGTTCACCATCACTCTGATTTAGATTCTGTTCTTACTCTCCTTTCCACCATGTTTTATCAGAAGATCATGTGCATAATATTTACCATTTTTGAGCTGCTACTTGGTGGCAAGCATTGTGCTCACCAGTTGACCTTCATTATTCCTTAATCTTCACAGCACATCAAGAGACAGATGTGTTGTTGACCCATTTTACAGATGAAGAAACTGTTTAATATACTAGTGATCACTGGAATCAAGATTGCCAGGAGAAATGTCAATAACCTCAGATATGTAGATGATACCACCCTTAAGGCAGAAAGTGAAGAGGAACTAAAGAGCCTCTTCATGAAGGTGAGAGAGTGAAAAAGCTAGCTTACAATTCAACATTAAAAAAAAACTGAGATCATAACATCTGGTCCCATCACTTCATGGCAAATAGATGGGGAAACAATGGAAATAGTGACAGACTACATTTTCTTGGGCTCCAAAATCACTGCAGATGGTGACTACAGCCAAAAGCTTTAAAGACACTTGCTCCTTGGAAGAAAAACTATGATAGACCTAGACAGTGTATTAAAAAGCAGAGACATTACTTTGCCAACAAAGGTCCGTATAGTCAAAGCTATGGTTTTTCCAGTAGTCATGCATGGATATGAGAGTTAGATCATAAATAAGGCTGAACACTGAAGAAGTGATGCTTTTGAACTGTGGTGTTGGAGAAAACTCTTGAGAGTACCTTGGACTTCAAGGAGGTCAAACCAGTCAATCCTAAAGGAAATCAGTCCTGAATATTCTTTGGAAAGATTGACCCTGAATCTCCAATACTTTGGCCACCTGATGCAAAGAGCCAACTCATTCAAAAAGACCCTGATGCTGGGAAAGATTCAAGGTAGGAAGAGAAGGGGCTGTCAGAGGATGAGATGGTTGGATGGCATCATGACTTGATGGACATGAGTTTGAGCAAGCTATGGGAGATGGTGAAGAACAGGGAAACCTGGAGTGCTGCATTCAATGGGGTTGCAGAGAGTCGGAAACAACTGGGGAACTGAACACAATAAAAGAACAGCAATCAGGAATGTACACAAAAGGATTCCAGAACCCTCACTCTTAACATCTGTGAGCACACACTGCCTCCCCCACAACTCCTGAACTCGGAAGTCATTGCCTTACAGATCATACAGATAATCACTCCACACCTCCAGCATTACTTATCTCCCCTTTCGCTCTCTCAGTCCTCAGTTTCCCCTGAGCTTTAGATAATTTGTGGGTTCAGTACTAGAGAAAGGAGAAAAAAAAAAAGGGCAAGTTTTTTTTTTTCTTGTTTTTGGTGGCTTCCCTGGGCTTAAATATATATATTCTACTAGCCAAAACAGCACTAGACAATTAGATTAATAAGCATCTTTTTTAAAAAACAAAAGTACCACCAGGTTTTATTAAGGTATATTTGTCAAGTGTGAAATGTCTCGATCAGATTGCTTGCCTCTTACCATAACAATGTCAGCCATTCTGGGGCCTGGGAGATTCATCCCTGGTGGCTCAGACGGTAAAGAATCTACCTGCAATTCAGGAGACTCAGGTTCGATCCCTGGGTTGGGAAGACCTCCTGGAGTAGGAAATGGCTACCCACTCCAGTATTCCTGCCTGGGGAATCCCATGGTCAGAGATCACCCCAAGAGATCAGTGTGCACCAAAAGTTTGAGAAGCTCAGCTATAAAGACCATCCACCAAGACAACTTGCTGGAGAAAAATCAGAGGAGACAGTTCCAAATAGAGAACTCTCCTGAGAGGAAATGAGATGTGGCTTGAAAGATGAGACAGGGCAACAACAGTCAGCAGGAGAAGATTCCGGGCAGAAAAGCAACAGAAAGTGCAGTGGTCCAGAGGGAGTCAAGCTCTTGGTTTATTGAAATTGGACAGAAATCCCTGGAACAGGCTGAGAAGAGGGGGAGAATAGAATCAAATAAGGGTAGAAAAATACGTAGAAGCCAAACATCCAGTGGGTTGCACAGCTTACATGGTAATAAGTGTTCATTGCTTTTGTGAATGCTAGATGCTGTTGTTGGAGGGTTTGGTCTCTGTCTAGTTCTCAGCCAACATTCTATTAGAGAGTCAGGGCCTCATGCCCACCTTCTATCTCACGTGGGTAATATGTTTAAGTGTTCCTGCTCCCTGGTCCATGTAAGTTCCTGCCTCTAGGATCCTAAGCACAGAATGAATCTAACAACTTGAGTGTCTGTGTTACAGGATGGGTTAAGCAGCCTGCTGTGGCCTATTTAGAGTGTGTATCATCATTTAACACGTTGTTTCCAGAAGAAAATGTATTCAGAAATTGAGAGCAACCAACTCTCAAAACAGAAGAAAATAGCAGCCCACTCTAGTATTCTTGGAGAAGGCAGTGGCACCCCACTCCAGTACTCTTGCCTGGAAAATCCCATGGATGGAGGAGCCTGGTAGGCTGTGGTCCATGGGGTCGCTAAGAGTCGGACAGGACTGAGTGACCTCACTTTCTTTTTTCACTTTCATGCATTGGAGAAGGCAATGGCAACCCACTCCAGCGCTCTTGCCTGGAGAATCCCAGGGATGGGGGAGCCTGGTGGGCTGCCATTTCTGAGGTCACACAGAGTCGGACACGACTGAAGTGACTTAGCAGCAGCAGCTAGTATTCTTGCTTGGAGAATTCCATGGACAGAAGAGCCTGGTAGGCTACAGTCCATGAGGTCACAAAGAGTCAGACACAACTGAGTGACTAACACTTTCAACTCTCATAAGAACAGCTGGATCATGCTCTGATCATGAATTGGCAGGCTGTGCACAAAAAAAGTGTGCGTGTGATAAATACGATTCTAAAGATGCATGTCAGAGAAGGCAATGGCACCCCACTCCAGTACTCTTGCCTGGAAAATCCCATGGGCAGAGGAGCCTGGTAGGCTGCAGTCCATGGGGTCATGAAGAGTTGGACACGACTGAGCGACTTCCCTTTCACTTTTCACTTTCATGCATTGGACAAGGAAATGGCAACCCACTCCAGTGTTCTTGCCTGGAGAATCCCACAGACGTGGGAGCCTGGTGGTCTGCCATCTATGGGGTCGCACAGAGTCAGACACAACTGAAGCGACTTAGCAGCAGCAAAGATGCATGTAGATTCTAAAGATGCAGTGTAGACATTTGGAGCTGGAAGAGACCTTCCCTTTTATTCCACGAATACTTATGGAACAGTTATCCTATAAAGAGCTTAGAAGGAAAGAATATGAAAAAGGACACAGGAAAACGCTCTTACCTTTAAAAAGTTTACAAGGACCCCAAGGTACCAGAAGTTCCAATAGTTCTAATACAGAAACAAATATGTTAAGTCTCTTATCCAGTCCCACCTACTCACTATCAGATGAGGAAATGGAAGCTAAAGAAGTTAGATGACTTTCTAAATATGTATGATGAAACATACTCTCATCACACACACCCAGGTACCCTGCATGCCAGTTCAGTGGAGAGAGGATTGGACTAAGCATTGGGAGATGCATGTTACACTGATCACTGGGTGGCCTTGGGTCAGTTATATGAATGTATGTAAACATAAATGTGTATGTATATGCAATGTAATTAAGAGAAGCAAACCCCTAATTCTTAGAGACCTCAGTCTGAAGACTTGTTTTTCCCACTGTTATCCCCTGGTGTGGATATCCATATGGTCACACAGAGCCCCAGGCGCCTTCCACCTCCTGGCTCTGCCTCCTCAAGTCCTCTCCCTAAAGTCCTCTCCACTTAGTCAGTAGATGGGGAGAAAGAAGGAAAGACTGCTCTCCTGACAAGGCTTGTGGATGGCGTACTTTATCTCTACTACTTTCTATTGGCTATGGTCTAGTCACAGGGTGGCAGTGATAGTATGGAAATCTGGGAAACGTGGTCTAGCTATGTTCTCAGGAAAAAGAATTAGGCTTGATGGGGATTCTAGCCAATATACCCATATGTGTGTATATGTACATGTGCACACCCCATATGTGTGTACATACTTATATGTGCATATACACACCCACTCCCATACATACATGCACATGTGCCAGAAAATAGAGGGTTATGTTGAGCTAATAGAACAGAACAACCAGGGATTAAACAAGCTAGATTTTTATTTCCGTCTCCAAGAAAACCATATGACTTCTAGTTAGCAGCCCACGGCTGATGCAGTGGCTTCCATGTCACAAGGACTCAGGATTCTGTTATCTCCTTGCTCTAATGTTGATAGGATGGGTCTCTAATCTCACTTCACTGACCAAGATGCCTGCTGCAGAGCCAACAATTCAGGCAGAAGAATGGGAGGATGAAGGAAAGGCCCCAAATGACTTGCCCTTACTTAGCCATCCTTCTTTAAGAGCTTTTCTCAAAGCCCTACCAAACTACGATCCCATACAGCTTACCAGTAACCACTAAATGCAAAGAAGGGGATCTATGAAACATGGTCTTTTATGAGAGCACACTTCTTCATGGGATATTAAGAGAGTTTACCACAAGATATCACTTCACACTCACTAGGATGGCTAATGTCAGAAAGATATAATAACAAGACTTGGCAAGGATATGGGGAAATTGGAACCCTTATACATTGCTAGTGGGATTGTATAATGGGACAGCAGCTTTGGAAAACAGTTTGGCATCTCCTCAGAATGCTAAACATTGAGTGACCATGAGACCCAGTAATTCTACACCTAGGTGTATACCCAAGAGAATTGAAAATGTTTATCAACATGAAAACTTATATACAAATGTTTATAACAACATTATTTGCAATAGCCAAAAAGTTTAAACAACCCAAATATCCATCAACTGACAAACATGTAAACAAACTTTGGTATATCCATACAACAGGATATCACCTGCCACAAAAAGGAAGCAGGTACTGACTTATGCCATAACATGGATGAGCATTGAAAACATTATTCTAAGTGAAAGATGCTTAACAAAAAAGGCCACATATTACATGATGCTATTTATATGAAATTTGTAGAAACAGAAATCAGGTTAGTGCTTGTCACGAGCTGGGGGGAGGCAGAAGTGAGGAATGCCTGTAATGGATATGGGAGTTCTTTTCGAGGTGATGGCAGTGTTCTAAAATTAATCAAGCCGCTGGTTACATAACTGTGAATATACTAAAAGTTACTGAATTGTATACTTTTAAAGGGTGAATTTCATGGTATAGGAATTATATCTCAATGAAGCTACTATAAAAACACAAATATATTAATAGGGTTATATAAATAAGGAATAAGGAAATGATGAATATTAGTTACACAGATACTACCACTCTGCATGTATCCATATACAGGCATAAGCTTTTCAATCTGAAAAACCAGTGTTTATTTTCTTGTTCATACTAAAGGCTATATTTTAAAAATTTAAATTATTGATTTGAATTGCAATTGAAACTCTTTTCTCTTACACGTTTTTGACACTCAATTCAAAGTGACTCAGGCATTGCTGGGGGCGGGAGGGGGAGGGGGAGACTAGGCCCTATCACTGAAAAGTCCAGGAAGTAAAATGGCTTCAGGTATGGCTGAATTCAGATGTTCACACAAACACAATACGAATCTACCCTGCTTTCCTCTGGGTTGGCTTGCTTCTTAGGCAGGCTCTCCCCATATGGCTACCCAGCCCTTGTAATCCAGGTTTATATCCTACCAGCATCCCAACCCCAAGAGAAAGAACATACTGTCCTAATAGTTTCAAGAAATGTCCTAGGCATAATTCTTGGCCTGCCTCTGATAATGTGCCCATTCCTGAACCAGGGAGTGGATGACAATCACACCCACAACCACAAGAAATGAAGGCAGGGGAGGCAGTGGTTCTTCAAAGAGACTCCAGAAAGACAAAAAATGCATGCCTACTACAGTCTTATTACAGAAATCATCACTAGCCCTAGAGGCGGAAGAAGCATGACCTGAAAAATATATACACACTCACTGTCTGCTGCTGCTGCTAAGTCACTTCAGTCATGTCCGACTCTGTGCGACCCCATAGACGGCAGCCCCTCAGGCTCCCCCGTCCTTGGGATTCTCCAGGCAAGAACACTGGAGTGGGGTGCCATTGCCTTCTCCACCCACTGTCTAGGAATGACATTTAAAAACACCGTCAGCCGCCCTAACTGTTCTGAGTTATATCCTGATTTGAAGCAATCATCTGTGAAGGGAAAACAGATACACATACTAAGACCATTTAAGGGCTTCCCTGGTAGCTGAGACAGTAAAGAATCCACCTGCAATGCGGGAGACCTGGGTTCTATCCCTGGGTTGGGAAGATCCCCTGGAGAAGGAAATGGCTACCCACTGCAGTATTCTTGCCTGCAGAATTCCATTGACAGAGGAGCCTGGCAGGCTACAGTCTATAGGGTCACAAAGAGTCGGACACGACTGAGGCAAGAGCACGCACACATGCACGTGGCCATGTAGTGCTTTTTTTGATGGGGGCTCCTTTTAAAAACACAAAGTTTAATCTCTTATTGTTCTAGAAGTAAAAATCTAACAGTGGNCACGTTAGACACGTGACCCAAGTGCTGTAGATGGAATGCTTGTGTGCCCATCAGATGCGTGCTAACTACTAATGTCCAGTGTGATAGTATTAGAAGACAGAGACAGACTCTTTAAGAGGTGACCAAGTCATAAGGTCAGAGGCCCCATGAGTGGCATTAGTGCCCTCATCAAAGAGGCCCCCAAGAGCTCCCTTGCCATTTCTGCCATATAAGGTTACAGAAAAAAGATGGCCATCTATGAAACAGGCCCTCATTAGATACCCAATCTGCCAGTGCCATCATCTTGGACTTTCCAGCCTCTAGAACTGTGATAAACACATGTTTTTAGTTGTAAGTCACCCAGTTTGTACTATTTTGCTACAGCAGTCCAAATGCACTAAGACATCAAGATAGTACAATCAGAAGAAATCCACACATTTTTCTAGAACTAGCAGAATGGAAAGCTGTATTTAACTTTGAGTTTTCCAATAGAAGANGTTTGTACTATTTTGCTGCAGCAGTCCAAATGCACTAAGACATCAAGATAGTACAATCAGAAGAAATCCACACATTTTTCTAGAACTAGCAGAATGGAAAGCTGTATTTAACTTTGAGTTTTCCAATAGAAGAATCTAAGTCCAACTCTGGCTCACCACATAGAGAGATCTGGCCTGGAATGGAAACAGAGAGGAAAGGAAAGCCAAGTGACTGAGTCCTGGTAACATATAAGATCTCCTGGATCCATGTGTACCTGAAGGCATACTGACTCTTGGTCTTACCAGTGTTTCAACAAATTACCTATCCTGCTTAATGCAACTTGATGGGGGTTTCTGTCATGGGTCACCAAAAGAGTCGATTACAATAAGGCCAATGTAACTATATTCAATGATTTTCAACACATGGGCTATGGACAGTTAAAACTGCTAAGCCTCGTTTCAGTCTTTCTATATTGTCTCATTTGCTCAGTTTAGTTCAGTTCAGTCACCCAGTTGTGTCTGACTCTTGGTGACCCCATGAACCACAGCACGCCAGGCCTCCCTGTCCATCACCCACTCCCAGAGTCCACCCAAACCCATGTCTATCGAGTCGGTGATGCCATCCAACCATCTCATCCTCTGTCATCCCCTTCTCCTCCTGCCCTCAATCTTTCCCAGCATCACAGTCTTTTCAAATGGGTTAGCTCTTCACATCAGGTGGCCAAAGTATTGGAGTTTCAGCTCATTTACTCATATAACTTTAAATATCTTTTGTATTGTACTGACTCCCACACTTATATGTGTTGCCCAGATTTCTCCCCAGTGCCCCAGTTTATCTAAACTGTTTCCTAATGTGTTTGCCAGGGCACTCAGAAACATCCCAAATGTTACCCTTCTAAAAACGAAACTCTTCATTTCTCCTCCCAGCACATTTTTTCCTGGGTCACTCTTGTGTCGTGAGGGCCACTGCCATCTATTTAGCTGTCCAAGCTAGAAACTGGAGACACAGTTTGGATTCCTCCTCCTCCTTTGCCGCCCACATCCAAGCTGTCAGCATGTCCTGTCTGTTTTATCTCCTAAATAGATTTCAAATCTGCAGACTTCTATCTTTACTGTCCCCACTCTAGTTGAAGAATGACCAGTTCTATCCAAGATTACAGCCAAACTCGATTTTCTGATTCTTCTACAACTCACTTTGAATCCATTCTCTACATACACCCAATAAAACCAGATTTAACAGGATCATGGCATGCCTCTGCTTAAGGTACTTTGCTTCATATTGGATGAAGATTTAACTGTTTACCGTGGCCTAAGGGGGATCCATACACTGACTATATTTGTATCTCTCATATCATTTTGTACCAACTCACCCCTCCAGCCCCATAAGGCTTTGCTTGCTGTCTGGGACATCTGTAGACCACTTTACAAGCAGTTCCTGGTGGAGTTACCTCTACTGAGCATGCTTGCCCATCCCCTAGAACTCCTCCAGTGACTTTGACCTTGGTGTCCTTCAGGAGGCCAGCTTTGTGGGCACGTCAATCTCCATTTCAAACTTTATTCATTTCCTTCACAAACTTGCATATTTTGAAACCATTTATTTATTGGTTTGCTGTTGTTGTTTAGTCACTAAGTTGTGCTTGACTCTTTTGCGACCCCCTATCCTGAAACCCACCAGCTTCTCTGTCCATAGGATTTCCCAGGCAAGAATACTGGAGTAGGCTGCCATTTCCTTCTCCAAGGGATCAAACTCACATCTCCTATACTGCAAGTGAATTCTTCACCTCTGAGCCACCAGGGAAGCCCCATTTATTGTTTGGTTTACATATCTACCATCTGTCTCACCTTACCTGTCTCCTGAGAAACCTGTGTGCAGGTAAAGAAGCAACAGTCAGAACTGGACATGGAACAACTGATTAGTTCCAAATTGGGAAAGGAGTACAATAAAGATATATATTGTCACCCTACTTATTTAACTTATGTGCAGAATACATTATGTGAAATGGTGGGCTGGATGAATCACAAGCTGGAATCAAGACCATTGGTAGAAATATCAACAACCTCAGATATGCAGATGACACCTCTCTAACAGCAGAAAGTGAAGAGCAACTAAAGAGCCTTTTGGTGAGGGTGAAAGAGGAAAGTGAAAAAGCTGACATAAAACTCAGCATTCAAAAAACTAAGATTATTATATCTGGTCCCATCACTTCATGGAAAATGGAGAAAAAGTGGAAACAGTGACAGATTTTATTTTCTTGGGCTCCAAAATAACTGCAGACAGTGACTGCAACCATGAAATTAAAAGATGCTTGCTCCTTGGAAGGAAAGCTATGACAAACCTAGACAGTGTATTAAAAAGCAGAGACATCACTTTGCTGACAAAAGTTCATGTAGTCAAAGCTATGGTTTTTCCAGTAGTCATGTATGGATGTCAGAGTTGGACCATAAGGAGGGCTGAGTGCCAAAAAATTGATGCTTTTGAATTGTGATCCTGGGGAAGACTCTTGAGAGTCCCTTGGACAGCAAGGAGATCAAACCAGTCAATCCAAAAGGAAATTAATGCTGAATATTCATTGGAAGGACTAATACTAAAGCTCCAATACTTTGGCCACCTGATGGAAAGGGCCAACTCGTTGGGAAACACTCTGATGCTGGGAAAGATTGAGGCAAAAGGAGAAGAGAGTAGCAGAGGATGAGANTCATTGGAAGGACTGATACTGAAGCTCCAATACTTTGGCCACCTGATGGAAAGGGCCAACTCATTGGAAAACACTCTGATGCTGGGAAAGATTGAAGCAAAAGGAGAAGAGAGTGGCAGAGGATGAGATGGTTAGATAGCATCACTGACTCAGTGGACATGAATTTGAGCAAACTCCAGGAGACAGTGAAAGACAGAGAGGCCTGGCGCATTGCATTCCATGGGGTCACAAAGAATAAAACAACTTAGCGACTGAACAACAACAAGTCTGTCTTGCCACTAGACCAAACTGCATGTGGGCATGTGGTAAGCACCTGATAAATGCAACTGAATGAAAAGGAGTTCTGTGATTCCATGTGCAGACAAGACATTTTCCACAGACAGAATAAATACCACATGATGCCCGTACATAAGCTCTTTGTCAAATGTTTGCAGATGCTGTTGTGTGTACCAAAGCATAAGTTCATTTACAATGCTAATGAATTTGTGTTGTCTTTTTTTTTTTTTTTTAGGTATTCTCTTAATACAGGGCTTCTTTACATGAGGTTTTCCCCACTTCTACCTCCTGACAACTAGGCCCTGTATAGGGCTATCAATTAGCATTCCCCAATTCCTCTTTTAATGTTGAAAATTGTTCCTTGGGGTCTTTATGCTGAGAAACTCCAATTTAGGATACTTAAAAAATGAGGGACATGTATCCTCAGGAAATAAACACATATATATAGATTTGATGAGAGAGTATAATAGATCATAANTAGCATTCCCCAATTCCTCTTTTAATGTTGAAAATTGTTCCTTAGGTTCTTTATGCTGAGAAACTCCAATTTAGGATATTTAAAAAATGAAGGACATGTATCCTCAGGAAATAAACACACATATATAGATTTGATGAGAGAGTATAATAGATCATAAACTTGAATGAAAGCTATGGGTTGTTTCAACAGAAATGTAATTATATCACAATCTGCATTCAATACCTTGTTTGATTTATTCAAATACATAGATAAGAAAAGGATCAACATGAAGCTAATGCAAAAGAACTGGAAAAACATACATAATAAAAATGATATATTATGAGATGGTTGGATGGCATCACTGACTCAGTGGATATGAGCTTGAGCAAACCCCAGGAGATACTGAAGGACAGGGAAGCCTGGCATGCTACAGTGCATGGGGTTGAAGAGTCGAACACGGCTGAGTGCCTGAACTGATTGAACTGAAGTCTGAAGATAAAAAGAAGAAATATACAAAATATGATGGAAACCACCTCAAAGAAATTATATACAATATAATCTCACTAAGAAAACAGTTCAAAAAAGAGATGCAAAGACTCAAAGAAGAGCTATAAAACAGTAGAAGATCCTAAGGGTGAGTTGGCAAAGATTGGGAAAGAAAGAGAAAAAAAAGTAATAGTGAATTTTCTAATAGAACAATTAACAACAAAAACACATAACTCCAAACTGATTTAAAGAAATCCTGCAAAAGAAAAGGAAAATTAGTAAAGATATAAAAATGACTGTGGCACTAGTGGTAAAAAACCCACCTGCCAGTGCAGGACATATAAGAGACACGGGTTCAATTCCTGGGTCTGGAAGATCCCCTGGAGGAGGACACAGCAACCCACTCCAGTATTCCTGCCTGGAGAATCTCATGGACAGAGAAGCCTGGCGGGCTATAGTCCATAGGGTCACAAAGAGTCAGACACAACTGAAATGACTTAGGACATGTGCATGTAGAAGAGATAACAGGTATGGCTGGTAGATGAACGAGATACAACTTATGTATAACTGGGTTGCTGAAGAAGAGTGGCAATAGATGCAGAAGAAAACATTCAAAGATAAAATGGAAGAGAGTTTCTTGAAACGTACACTTTAATTTGAAGAGAGAGGGCCGTACCACATTCTTGGGAAAAGTGATATATAAAAGGAACAAAAGATATATCCTGGAAGAAGTTAATGCCACTTTATTTTAAAAAGATTAATTTGAATGTTTTCACAAGGAATGTTCCTGCTCTTTTAAAAATAAGAATGAAGCAGATAACCTCATTGAGGGAAACAATCATGTAATCTACAACATGGGAAAGTATTTCAGCTACGGTGCTCTTACTCATACGAAACTCTGACTCAAACTGGCTTACAATCTCGCTGCCTCAGATGCGAGCCCTTCGCAGCAGCGTTGTCTCACCTGGGAGCCTGCTAGACAGGCAAAGTCTCAGGCTTATCCCAGATCTACTGAATCAGAACCTGCATTTTGACAGGATCCCCTAGTGATTCATATGTACATTACACTTTGAAAAACACTGGATTAAATGATCTAAGATTTCTTTTTAGCAATGTTCTCAACTTGGCAACACATTAGAATCTCCTTAGAAGCTTTAAGCCATCTTGTCATAGAGGCGACAACCCATATCAATTAAAAAATCTAGGATTCAGGCAGCCTACTGCATGTTTTAATATTCCAGGAAATTCCAGTGTAAAGCTGTAGCTGAGAATGACTGTAGTAAAAGTCGAGAAGTAGGTGTGATTCTAGGTTAGGCTAATTCGACAGTTCAACAGAATCAAGCTGGATCCAGGATCTTTCCATCTCTTTATTTGCCTTCTTCAGGACTGACTTTTTAATTCACAGTGGATCTTCTTTTGTTTTACTTCCCAGAGCTCCTTCCCTCCATTTTTTATTTTCCCTATTTTCCCTGTATTTCTTCTTTTCTATCTTCCTTTTATTCTTATAAAGTAACATTGACTGTAATTATCACCAAATANAGCTGAGAATGACTGTAGTAAAAGTTGAGAAGTAGGTGTGATTCTAGCTTTGGCTAATTCGACAGTTCAACAGAATCAAGCTGGATCCAGGATCTTTCCATCTCTTTACTTTGCCTTCTTCAGGACTGACTTTTTAATTCACAATGGATCTTCTTTTGTTTTACTTCCCAGAGCTCCTTCCCTCCATTTTTTATTTTCCCTGTATTTCTTCTTTTCTATCTTCCTTTTATTCTTATAAAGTAACATTGACTGTAATTATCACCAAATATTTAAGATGACTGTTTCCTGGAATTTTGAGTGATTTGAGGTATAACTTCAGAAACTGATGTGACTATATTCTAGTCCTCAAAATTATTATTTTTTAATGTGGGTTGGGTCACCGTTATTAACAACATTGAGAACTGTTGGTTTAGTCCAACACTCTCAATGAGGAAAGAGATCCTAGAGTATGTCATTAGGAACAGCATGGAGGGGAAGGTAACCGAGGGGAGTCCTTGTGCTACTTCGTATGGCCCAGAACCATCAATAATCTCCACGGTATTAGGGATGCCTCTTCGGATTAAGTCTTTACTGCAAACTTCTAAGCATTTGGAGTTGGGTGAGGAAAAGGGGTGGGGAGGAAAAGATTGGATCTACAGCAGGATTTAGCCAATGATAGGTGCCTTGGAGAGGCATAGCTCCTGAGAGATTGCCAGAAAAGAAAAAGAAGGACTTCTATACTGATGGCATCTTGAGCCGGTAACAATTAGCAAGAAAATTTCATACCACTGAAATCAGAAATGACAGGAAGACATTTGTGTTCCAAGCACACTTCCATTCAGAACTGTGCCAGTGTGGGGTGGCCACT
This sequence comes from Raphicerus campestris, assembly GCA_006410735.1. NCBI lineage: Eukaryota > Metazoa > Chordata > Mammalia > Artiodactyla > Bovidae > Raphicerus > Raphicerus campestris. The sequence goes on along the minus strand of SJYW01030598.1, from coordinate 179,307 downwards.
TCTCTGCGGAGGTGACACTGGAAAAGAGACATGAACGAAGTGAAGAGGTGAATTTCAGGGTCCACTTCAACCAAGTTAAACCAAAGACTCAGAGGTCTTATTTGTTGGTGTGTTTGGCTGTAAATCTTGGTGGGTAAAAGAAAGAAAGTTTCCCACTATTAGAGAAAGGACAGAACTGCTTCCTAGGTTTGCAACTTACATAACTGATAGTATCTGCTTTTCATCATTTTGCTGTGTTTCTAATAATTGCAATTTTTGTTCTCTGCAGAGTTGGGAACATGTAAACCCTGCCCCATGAACTACCCTGATACTTTAATTTTAGTCACACAGAATATACTGTCATTATCTAGAACTGTGCTGTCCAAAATCATAGCCATTGGCCACATATAACTGTTAACACTTGAAATGTGTCTAGTCTTGAAATTAGGTGTGCTATAAATATAAACTACACACTTAGTATAAAAAAGCCTCAGCAATAATTTCCTTTATATTGATTATATGTCAAAATGATAATATTTGGAATATATTAGGTTAAAGAAAAAAATTTAATTTCACCCATTTTTACTTTTGAAAATATGATTACTAGAAAATTTTAACTCACTTATGTGGCTTGTATTATATTTCTGCTGAGTGTACTGCTCTGTTCTGGATTCATCCCAAAGCTCAATTCACTTTTTCAAAAGCAATAGATGGTCATTGATATTTTATTATAGATGGCTATGAGATTACAGGCTTCCCTGGTGGCTCAGATGGTAAAGAATCTGCCTGCAAGGCAGTAGACCCAGGTTTGATCCCTGGGTCAGGAAGATCCTCTGGAGAAGGGAATGGCAA